>JAEKDQ010000114.1:0-87550 GCA_026937815.1 Etheostoma perlongum | reverse complement strand
ACACCTCACACAAAAAGCTATACCATGAACTGTTCAAATGTTATGAAAGGGGGCGTGGTTTGAGTACATGGGCGTGGTCAAATTATAGGGGCCACCTCAGTTTCACATGTAGACCACACATTCTAAGTTTCATGTAAATCGGATGATGTTTGTCATATAAGGCATATTTCCTGTTGCCAGATGGTGGCGCTATCTCCAAAGTCCATATTGGCCTGCAGGTGTCCTCAGGCCTGGACTCTTGGTGATTGTGGGAAATTTCAAGCAGATACAACAACGAAACTGTAGTTACAGCCACTTTCTCCTTCATCGCTAAACACTCAAAATGGCCGCCATGCCACGCCCACACCGTTTGACGAAAAGTTTTTCTTTTAATAACTTTTCATCGTTAAGGTCTCAAGATGACACAGACCAAGTTTGAAGCTGATCGGATGAAATCTCTAGGAGGAGTTCGTTAAAGTATAGCACCTTGTCTTTTAGGCCTACTTCCTGTTGCCACTAGGGGCGCTATGACTTTGAGCAAATATCGGCGTGTAGATGTCGTCAGGGGCGGACTCTGATGAATCCTGGAAAGTTTCAAGCCAATCGGACCATGTACGCTCAAGTTACACCCACTTCCTGTTTTGGTGGCGAATCGCACAAAATGGCCGCCCCGCCACGGCCACGCCCTATGACGAAAAATTTTTCTTTTAATAACTTTTCATCGTTAACATGTTAAGATGACACACACCAAGTTTGAAGCAGATCGGATGAAAGCTCTAGGAGGAGTTCGTTAAAGTACGACATGTGGAAATGGCCAAAATCGCACTAATTTCGCACATTCAAAACAAAATGGCGGACTTCCTGTTGGGTTTAGGGGGGGGCTACAATGGAGTTTTATGTCCGCCCTGCCATGTTACAGATGTGTACCAAGTTTCGTGACTCTACGTTAAACGAGTTGCAGGGGCTCAATTTTCTTAATTTTGTAGGTGGCGCTAGCGAGCCATTTTTGTGCGCCTATTCCCGAAACCATTAAAATACGTAAATTTTCACCAGACTTGATGCGACCGCCAAATTTGGTGAGTTTTTGAATATGATAAGTCCTCCAAAAAGGCAATTCATTTGTCGGATAAAAGAATAATAATAATAATTAAAGCTGCAAGCAGCGATGTACGGGCCCTCGCTGACCTGCGCGAGTCGGGGTTACTGGCGGACGCCCCCCCCTTGCGACCGCGCATTTGCGCGTCACTCACACACTGAAAATTGTCGGCAATGAAAAGTGAACTCCCTGCTGAGTTCATTGATACCTCACACAAGCCTATAAGTCATACAGCTCATTATCTGTGAAAGGGGGCGTGGCCGCATCATAGGGGGCAGGTCAAACATCACCACTGAAAAGGAACACTCTGCTGAGTTCATTGATACCTCACACAAGCCTATCGTCATACAGGTCATTATCTGTGAAAAGGGGCGTGGCCGCATCATAGGGGGGCGGGTCAAACATCACCACTGAAAAAGGAACTCTCTGCTGAGTTCATTGATACCTCACACAAGCCTATACATCATACAGGTCATTATCTGTGAAAGGGGGCGTGGCCGCATCATATGGGGGGCGGGTCAAACATCACCAATGAAAAAAGGAACTCTCTGCTGAGTTCATTGACACCTCACACAAGACTGTACCATAAACGGTTCAGATTCTACAAGGGGCGTGGCCTGTGTGGGTGGGCGTGGTCAAATTATAGGGGCAACCTCAGTTTCACATGTAGACCACACATTCTAAGTTTCATGTAAATCGGATGATGTTTGTCATATTGGGCTGATTTCCTGTTGCCAGATGGTGGCGCTGTCTCCAAAAGTCAATTTTGGCCTGCAGATGTCCTCAGGCCTGGACTCTTGGTGTTTGTGGGAAATTTCAAGCAGATACGACAACATACACTGTAACAGCTACTTTCTCCTTCATCGCTAAACACTCAAAATGGCCGCCATGCCACGCCCACACCGTATGACGAAAAGTTTTTCTTTTAATAACTTTTCATCGTTAACATCTCAAGATGACTCAGACCAAGTTTGAAGCTGATCGGATGAAATCTCTAGGAGGAGTTCATTAAAGTACAGCACCTTGTCTTTTAGGCCAACTTCCTGTTGCCACTAGGGGCGCTATGACTTTGAGCAAATATCGGCGTGTAGATCGTCTCAGGGGCGGACTCTGATGAATCCTGAAAAGTTTCAAGCAGATACGACAACGTACACTGTAGTTACAGCCACTTTCTCCTTCATCGCTAAACACTCAAAATGGCCGCCATGCCACGCCCACACCGTTTGTGAAAGGTTTTTCTTTTTTAATAACTTTTCATCGTTAAGGTCTTAAGATGACTCAGACTGAATTTGAAGCTGATTTCTAGGAGGAGTTCGGTTAAAGTACAGCACCTTGTCTTTAAGAATTACTGCCTGTTGCCACTAGGGGGCGCTATAACTTTGAGCAAATATCTGCAGATAGACCAGGGGCGGACTCTGATGAATCCTGAAAAGTTTCAAGCCAACTGGACCATGTACAAGTTACACCCACTTCCTGTCATAAGGCATATTTCCTGTTGCCAGTTGGTGGCGCTGTCTCCAAAAGTCCATATTGGCTTGCAGATGTCCTCAGGCCTGGACTCTTGGTGATTGTGGGAAATTTCAAGCAGATACAACAACAGAAACTGTAGTTACAGCCACTTTCTCCTTCATCGCTAAACACTCAAAATGGCCGCCATGCCACGCCCACCGTATGACGAAAAAAATTTTTCTTTTAATAACTTTTCATCGTTAAGGTCTCAAGATGACTCAGACCAAGTTTGAAGCTGATCGGATGAAATCTCTAGGAGGAGTTTGTTAAAGTACAGCACCTTGTCTTTTAGGCCAACTTCCTGTTGCCACTAGGGGGCGCTATGACTTTGAGCCAATATCGGCGTGTAGATGTCGTCAGGGGCGGACTCTGATGAATCCTGAAAAGTTTTGAGCCAATTCGGACCATGTACACTCAAGTTACACCCACTTCCTGTTTTGGTGGCGAAACGCACAAAATGGCCGCCATGCCACGCCCAATGACGAAAAATTTTTCTTTTTAATAACTTTTCATCGTTAACATCTTAAGATGACTCAGACTGAATTTGAAGCTGATCGGATAAAGCTCTAGGAGGAGTTCGTTAAAGTACAGCACCTTGTCTTTAAAATTACTGCCTGTTGCCACTAGGGGCGCTATAACTTTGAGCAAATATGTGTGTAGATGGCCAGGGGCGGACTCTGATGAATCCTGAAAAGTTTCCAACTGGACCATGTGCGCTCAAGTTACACCCACTTCCTGTCATAAGGCATATTTCCTGTTGCCAGTTGGTGGCGCTATCTCCAAAAGTCCATATTGGCCTGCAGATGTCCTCAGGCCTGGACTCTTGGTGATTGTGGGAAATTTCAAGCAGATACGACAACAGAAACTGTAGTTACAGCCACTTTCTCCTTCATCGCTAAACACTCAAAATGGCCGCCATGCCACGCCCACACCGTTTGACGAAAAGTTTTTCTTTTAATAACTTTTCATCGTTAACATCTCAAGATGACTCAGACCAAGTTTGAAGCTGATCGGATGAAATCTCTAGGAGGAGTTCGTTAAAAAGTATAGCACCTTGTCTTTTAGGCCAACTTCCTGTTGCCACTAGGGGGCGCTATGACTTTGAGCCAATAGCGGCGTGTTTATGTCGTCAGGGGCGGACTCTGATGAATCATGGAAAGTTTCAAGCCAATCGGACCATGTACGCTCAAGTTACACCCACTTCCTGTTTTGTGGCGAATCGCACAAAATGGCCGCCCGCCACGGCCACGCCCTATGACGAAAATTTTTCTTTTAATAACTTTTCATCGTTAACATGTTAAGATGACACACACCAAGTTTGAAGCAGATCGGATGAAAGCTCTAGGAGGAGTTCGTTAAAAGTACGACATGTGGAAATGGCCAAAATCGCACTAATTTCGCACATTCAAAACAAAATGGCGGACTTCCTGTTGGGTTTAGGGGGCTACAATGGAGTTTTATGTCCGCCCTGCCATGTTACAGATGTGTACCAAGTTTCGTGACTCTACGTTAAACGAGTTGCAGGGGCTCAATTTTCTTAATTTTGTAGGTGGCGCTAGCGAGCCATTTTTGTGCGCCTATTCCCGAAACCATTAAAATACGTAAATTTTCACCAGACTTGATGCGACCGCCAAATTTGGTGAGTTTTTGAATATGATAAGTCCTCCAAAAAGCAATTCATTTGTCGGATAAAAGAATAATAATAATAATTAAAGCTGCAAGCAGCGGCGTACGGGCCCTCGCTGACCTCGCGAAGTCGGGTTACCGGCGGACGCCTCTCCTTGCGAAACATTTGCACCACTCATACGCTGAAAATCGTCGCCAATGAAAAGTGAACTCCCTGCTGAGTTCATTGATACCTCACACAAGCCTATACGTCATACAGGTCATTATCTGTGAAAGGGGGCGTGGCCGCATCATAGGGGGGCGGGTCAAACATCACCACTGAAATAGGAACTCTCTGCTGAGTTCATTGATACCTCACACAAGCCTATACGTCATACAGGTCATTATCTGTGAAAGGGGGCGTGGCCGCATCATAGGGGGGGGTCAAACATCACCAATGAAAAGGAACTCTCTGCTGAGTTCATTGACACCTCACACAAGACTGTACCATAAACGGTTCAAATGTTACGGAAGGGGCGTGGCCTGTGTGGGTGGGCGTGGTCAAATTATAGGGGCCACCTCAGTTTCACATGTAGACCACACATTCTAAGTTTCATGTAAATCGGATGATGTTTGTCATATTGGGCTGATTTCCTGTTGCCAGATGGTGGCGCTGTCTCCAAAAGTCCATTTTGGCCTGCAGATGTCCTCAAAAGGACTCTTGCTGAGTTGTGGGAAATTTCAAGCAGATACAACACAACGTATACTGTAGTTACAGCTACTTTCTCCTTCATCGCTAAACACTCAAAATGGCCGGCCACGCCCACAATCGTATGACGAAAAGTTTTTTCTTTTAATAACTTTTCATCGTTAACATCTCAAGATGACTCAGACCAAGTTTGAAGCTGATCGGATGAAATCTCTAGGAGGAGTTTGTTAAAGTACAGCACTTGTCTTTTAGGCCAACTTCCTGTTGCCACTAGGGGGGCGTATGACTTTGAGCAAATCATCAATGTAGATGTCGTCAGGGGCGGACTCTGATGAATCCTGAAAAGTTTCAAGCAGATAACAACCACACAAGTTACAGCCACTTTCCCTTCATCGCTAAACACTTCAAAATGGCCGCCATGCCACGCCCAACCGGGAAAAATTTTTTTTTTTAATAACTTTTCATCGTTAAGGTCTTAAGATGACTCAGACTGAATTTGAAGCTGATCGGATGAAAGTCTAGGAGGAGTTATTAAAGTACAGCACCTTGTCTTTAGTTGCCTGTTGCCACTAGGGGGCGCTATAACTTTGAGCAAATATCTGCGTGTAGATGGCGTTTCTGATGAAAAAAGTTTACGGATGACCATGTTTTACACCCACTTCCTGTATAAGGCATATTTCCTGTTGCCAGATGGTGGCGTATCTCCAAAAATTCCATATTGGCCTGCAGATGTCCTCAGGCCTGGACTCTTGGTGATTGTGGGAAATTTCAAGCAGATACAACAACAGAAACTGTAGTTACAGCCACTTTCTCCTTCATCGCTAAACACTCAAAATGGCCGCCATGCCACGCCCACACCGTTTGACGAAAAGTTTTTCTTTTAATAACTTTTCATCGTTAACATCTCAAGATGACACACACCAAGTTTGAAGCTGATCGGATGAAATCTCTAGGAGGAGTTCGTTAAAGTACAGCACCTTGTCTTTTAGGCCAACTTCCTGTTGCCACTAGGGGCGCTATGACTTTGAGCCAATAGCGGCGTGTTTATGTCGTCAGGGGCGGACTCTGATGAATCGTGGAAAGTTTTTTTGCCAATCGGACCATGTACGCTCAAGTTACACCCACTTCCTGTTTTTGTGGCGGAATCGCACAAAATGGCCGCCCGCCACGCCATCGCCCTATGACGAAAAATTTTTCTTTTAATAACTTTTCATCGTTAACATGTTAAGATGACACACACCAAGTTTGAAGCAGATCGGATGAAAGCTCTAGGAGGAGTTCGTTAAAGTACGACATGTGGAAATGGCCAAAATCGCACTAATTTCGCACATTCAAAACAAAATGGCGGACTTCCTGTTGGGTTTAGGGGGGGGCTACAATGGAGTTTTATGTCCGCCCTGCCATGTTACAGATGTGTACCAAGTTTCGTGACTCTACGTTAAACGAGTTGCAGGGGCTCAATTTTCTTAATTTTGTAGGTGGCGCTAGCGAGCCATTTTTGTGCGCCTATTCCCAGGTCCATTAAAATACGTAAATTTTCACCAGACTTGATGCGACCGCCAAATTTGGTGAGTTTTTGAATATGATAAGTCCTCCAAAAAAGCAATTCATTTGTCGGATAAAAGAATAATAATAAATAATAATTTTAAAATTTTTCAATTCCAATAGGGCCTTTTGTCGGGCGCCGGGGTCTCTAATACTAAAGCTGCAAGCAGCGATGCACGGGCCCTCGCTGACCTGTCGCCGATGAAGGGTTACCGACGGAAAGCCCCTTTTAGCGCATTTGGGGGCGGCCACTCATACACTGAAAATTCACCACCAATGAAAAGGAACTCCCTGCTGAGTTCAATGACACCTCACACAAGCCTATAACGTCATACAGGTCATTATTCTGTGAAAGGGGGCGTGGCCGCTTCATAGGGGGGCGGGTCAAATCACCACCACTGAAAAAGGAACTCTCTGCTGAGTTCATTGATACCTCACAAAGCCTATACGTCATACAGGTCATTATCTGTGAAAGGGGGCGTGGCCGCATCATAGGGGGCGGGTCACACATCACCACTGAAAAAGGAACTCTCTGCTGAGTTCATTGACACCTCACACAAGACTTTGTACCATAAACGGTTCAAATGTTAAGCCAAGGGGGCGTGGTCTGAGTGCGTGGGTGTGGTCAAATTATAGAATACAGCCTCAGTATCACATGTAGACCACACATTCTAAGTTTCATGTAAATCGGATGATGTTTGTCATTTAAGGCATATTTCCTGTTGCCAGATGGTGGCGCTTATCTCCAAAAGTCCATATTGGCCTGCAGATGTCCTCAGGCCTGGACTCTTGGTGATTGTGGGAAATTTCAAGCAGATACAACAACGTACACTGTAGTTACAGCCACTTTCTCCTTCATTTCTAAACACTCAAAATGGCCGCCATGCCACGCCCACACCGCCTAACGAAAAAAAAATTCTTTTAATAACTTTTCATCGTTAAGGTCTTAAGATGACTCAGACTGAATTTGAAGTCGATCGGATGAAAGCTCTAGGAGGAGTTTGTTAAAGTACAGCAAGTTGTCTTTTAGGACTACTTCCTGTTGTCACTAGGGGCGCTATGACTTTGAGTAAATATCGGGCGTGTAGATGTCGTCAGGGGCGGACTCTGATGAATCCTGAAAAGTTTTGAGCCAATCGGACCATGTACGCTCAAGTTACACCCACTTCCTGTTTTGGTGGCGAATCGCACAAAATGGCCGCCCCCGCCACGGCCACGCCCTATGACGAAAAATTTTTTCTTTTAATAACTTTTCATCGTTAACATGTTAAGATGACACACACCAAGTTTGAAGCAGATCGGATGAAAGCTCTAGGAGGAGTTTGTTAAAGTACGACATGTGGAAATGGCCAAAATCGCACTAATTTTGCACATTCAAAACAAAATGGCGGACTTCCTGTTGGGTTTAGGGGGGCTACAATGGAGTTTATGTCAAATTACCATGTTACTCAGATGTGTACCAAGTTTCGGGACTCTGACGTTAAACTGAAGTTGCAGGGGCTCAATTTTCTTAATTTTGTAGGTGGCGCTGCGAGCCATTTTTGTGTGCCTATTCCCGAAACCATTAAAATACGTAAATTTTCACCAGACTTGATGCAATGCCAAATTTGGTGAGTTTTTGAATATGATAAGTCCTCCAAAAGCAATTCATTTGTCGGATAAAAGAATAATAATAACTAATAATCATAATGCAATACATTTGGGCCTTCAATTCCAATAGGGCCTTTGATTCCTTCAATTCCACAGGGCCCCGGATCGCTGTGGCGCATTAATAATTTAATTTCAATGCATGATAGGGAACTGTGCTGTGTTCAATGACACCCACACTAATAATAATTCATTCTGTGTAGGGGGCTGGATGAACACCCGCTGTCATAGGCAGAATTTATTTACTTAACAAAAAAAAAAGGGTCTATTTAATACCTCATGAAGCCTTCATTGAGAGAACACCAAGGGTTTGCAGCACTATCAAAAAAGCAAAGAGGGGGGGGTACTCTGAAGAAACTAGAATATAAGACATGTTTTCACTTATTTCACACTTTTTTTGTTAAGTGTGTGCGTGTCTATGTGTGTGTGTGTGGTATATCGGTCAGTCTGTGTGTGTGTGTGTGTGTTGGGTTTGATTGAATGAAGTTTCAGAAATAAATCCAAAAAGAAGGTACATTAACGCCACAGCTGATATGCCTCTTATTATCTAGTAGAATAGCATAGTATTAATCTAATCAAACGTAAAAATACTGAAAGAAAATGTCTATCACAATGTGCAAATAAAATGAATATCCTATCCTGCAAAGCACCAAAAACGAGTCACACACTAGCTAGCAACATCTATGGTATGCAGTGGAAAATTAGCAAGCTAGCAAAACACAGATAAGCTAACTGCTTCACATTACAGGCTAAAAACGGTTAATATTAGCATAACATTTAAGACAGAAACAACTTAGGGATAGCTTAATCTGCTGTTACAATAGCTAGATATACTGTAACCAACATCGTCTGAAAACTTCAGTACAGGCGACTGCTGTTCATAAAAATAACACAAGCAGACGTTGCGACGATTTCATGGCGGTCAACTTACTGTGAATTAACGCACGTAATGAACGTAGGCCGTAACAACGTAACTTTAACTAAACAGTCTCTGTAGCATGAGGAATTCATAACAGTGTGAGTGTGTGTGTGTGTGTGTGTTTGTCCTACCTCTATTTAGGTTTGTCTACCTCTATATTGAAGCTCCAGCTTCCATGTTGCCATAGCCAGGGGGGAGCTGCTAGCTGAGTCACATGACTGACAGTCACACAGGGAGGGGGGGGGTGGCCAGCTGAGTCACATGACTGACAGTCACAGACTGTAGTGCAGTTAAACAGTGTCATTACAGGCTCTCCCACATGTTATCCCCATTTAATAAACGAACTATTCAGTCAGATAGGAATTTGTTGTGAAAGAAATACAGTTACAATTTATAGCATTTTATTCAAAATCCAACATTTCATGCAGATGGGATTAATGCTATTGCAATGTGGGTAATGAATTAAAAAAAAAAAATTCTAACAGCCCCATATAATGTCCGATTCACTCAAGATTTGGCATGGATGGTCATGTTGCTATCGGAACAATGGTCTTTTATTTGGTGGCAATCGGAATAAATCTTGGCCAGATACACAACACAACTTCCTGTTTCAATAGCCGCCTACAGGATGAAAAAAAATATATTAAAAAAAAAAAAAAAAAATTCTAACGGCGCCATCTAATGGCTTATTGACTTGAAATTTGGCATGGATGCTCACACCACTATGGAACAAATGTGTCATGTTTGGTGGTAATCGGAATAAATCTTGGCCAGATATGCAACTTCATTTTCAAGAACCCGACAGGAAGTTGGTGGCTCTATAATTGCACATTTTTTGCACTATCAAAATTCTTTGGATAACTTTTCATCATCATGAGTGTCAGTAGATAATACCTGCAAAGATTCAAGAAGATTGCAGTCACGGCCTAGGAGGAGTTCAAAGAATGTGAAACACATGACAATTCATAAATTCAAAATGGCCGCCTTCTGGTTGGGCGGAGCTAATGAAGGTAAATTGGCCGTATGTTCGCAATGGTTAGAGCAATATGTTTCAAATTTGGTGAAGATCGGAGTAACTATGTCCAAGTTAAGGCCTTTCCAGACATTAGGGGCGCTATAGAGCCCCATTTTACAGGTATGGGCCAAATCGCTGAACAGACTCCCCAAAAGCCCCGGTGTTTACGTGGAAAAATTTGTGAGTTTTTGTAATATTGAGGCCGTCAAAAATGTGCCCAAGTGCTAAATCCACTTAAGGGGGCGATAGAGCAACCATTCCACTCTCAAGCCTAAATGTGTATTCAGATGAAAGCTTTCATATTCTGCACATGGCTGCAAGATTTGGGAGAGTTTTCGGGGGGATCCTAAGGTCCTCAAAACGTCTTTGAAATATGAGACATTTTGCACGCTTAATCGCCATATCGTGAATTTAAATTTTTAGATTTTTTATAAAAATAGCCTGATACAGTTCCAGATGATACGCATGTTCCCTCAAAAATTTTAAGATAAATTATGAAATTTTTTTTTTCTGGGTGAACGTTAGGGGCGCTATGGAGCACTCTGTCATCCCCATTAAAAAATACGTAAATTTTCCCAATCACTACAGAATTCTGTCATTTTTATAGGTGTGACATGTGTGGCAAATTTTTGCAATTTTACCACATGAGAAAGTCCTCAAAATGACAGTGAAAAAGAATAATAATAATTAAAACTGCAAGCAGTGATGATGGGCCCTCGCCTCTTCGCAGTTCGGGGTACTGGCAGAGGCCAATCTTTTTGGCAGTGAATTTGCGCCGCACTCAGACACTGCAAATTGTCACCAATGAAGATGGAAGTCCCTGCTGTAAGACTCTACGTCATACAGTTCATTATCTGTGGAGGGGGCGTGGCCAAATCCCAGGGGCAGGTCAAAGCATCACCAATGAAGAAGGAACTCTCTGCTGAGTTCATTGACATCTTACACACGACTGTAGCTTAAACGGTTCAAATGTTACGGACGGGGGCGTGGCCTGTGTGAGTGGGCGTGGTTAAAGTATAGGGGCCAGCTCAGTATCACATGTAGACACACATTCTAAGTTTCATGTAAATCGGATGATGTTTGTCATATTAGGCTGATTTCCTGTTGCCAGTTGGTGGCGCTGTCTCCAAAAGTCCATATTGGCCTCTAGATGTCCTCAGGCCTGGACTCTTGGTGATTGTGGGAAATTTCAAGCAGATACGACAACGCACACTGTAGTTACAGCTAGTGGTGGGCGATACTGCAAAATTTGGTATCGATCCGATACCAAATACATATAGGGTCCGTATTGCCGATACCGATACCAATACGATACTTTTTACTTAAAAAATACTTTTTGTGTAGGGGAGAGCATTTCATTATTTCTGAGGTGAATGAATGATCAATTCTTTAGGCAATATTTTTTTATTAATGTATTGAAGTGCAAAAAATGATTAGTTATTAGGCACTGTAGAATGAATACAAACCAAATTTTACAGCCTTTTTAAAAAATAAATAAATAAATAAATAGCCTAAAGAATAACAAATGTCTCCCTTTTTTTTCTGGTTTTAAAATCAAATGAAATAAAGTGCACACAAGTTGCAAAGTGTATTTTAATGTTAGAGGGGGCGTGATAAGTGAATACAGCCCAGGTCTAAATTAATTAAAATTTGTCAGGTTGCTCAGCTTCGCGATGTCTTATTCTTGAGCAATCACACTAACTAATGCACAAGACGCGATATGACATGACTAACATAATATTAGCCTACTCTTACAAGCTACCTGGGTATTCTCTGCCTCTCTGAAATGACTCTCCCAACGAACTCTGTCTCTGTGCCGGGGGTCTGGAAGTGGATTGATTTCCCTCCTCATTTCTTCGTTTTTGTAGATCAGCATTTTCCTTGTCATGTGTTTTTAAGTGTTTGTATAGGTTTGTAGTGTTGCCACAGTATCGAATGCTCTTTTTACACGTATCACAAGTTGCAGTATTATCATTTAGTGCCGTAAAATAGCTCCACACAACACTTCTCTTGCTCTCGGCCACCCTGATCTCTCATTCAATGTGCTATCAGTCTCGCTGCTCCTCTGCGCGTTGTGTCAGTGAGTCACGTGGCGACACAACAACGAATCACAGCAGAGGAGCAGGAGGGGGAGGAGGAGCAATGTTCCAAGATGTGAAAGCGGCGTTTGCTCAGGAAGGTGGAAGACACAAGCAAAGTATAGTGAACGTAGAGGAGAGATAACTAAATTAAAATATCGATTCAATTACAGTTGTATCGATCAAATACCAATACCAGCGTTGGCATCGATACTATCGATATTTAGATCGATCCGCCCACCCCTAGTTACAGCCACTTTCTCCTTCATCAGAGTGGGTCTCTCTGTGTGTGTGTGTGTGCTTCTGTCTGTGTGTGTGTGTGTGTGTGCTTCTGTCTGTGTGTGTGTGTGTGCTTCTGTCTGTGTGTGTGTGTGTCTGTGTGTGTGGGGTCTGTGTGTGTGTGTGTGCAGTCTGTGTGTGTGTGTGGGGTGTACAGATTGTGGGAAATTTCAAGCAGATACGACAACGTACACTGTAGTTACAGCCACTTTCTCCTTCATCAGAGTGGGTCTCTGTGTGTGTGTGTGTCTGTGTGTGTGTGTGTGTGTGTGTGTGTGTGTGTGTGTTGGGGGGGTGTAGAGTACAGGCCATTGAGAGAACACCAAGGGTTTGCAGCACTATAAAAAAAGCAAAGAGGGGGGGTCTCTGAAGAAACTAGAATATAAGACATGTTTTCACTTATTTCACACGTTTTTTGTTAAGTGTGTGTGACTGTCTATGTGTGTGTGTGTATATCAGGTCAGTCTGTGTGTGTGTGTGTGTGTGTTGGGTTTGATTGAATGAAGTTTCAGAAATAAATCCAAAAAGAAGGTACATTAACGTCACAGCTGATATGCCTCTTATTATCTAGTAGAATAGCATAGTATTAATCTAATCAAACGTAAAATACTGAAAGAAAATGTCTATCACAATGTGCAAATAAAATGAATATCCTATCCTGCAAAGCACCAAAAAGGCGAGTCACACACTAGCTAGCAACATCTATGGTATGCAGTGGAAAATTAGCAAGCTAGCAAAACACAGATAAGCTAACTGCTTCACATTACAGGCTAAAAACGGTTAATATTAGCATAACATTTAAGACAGAAAATCAACTTAGGGATAGCTTAATCTGCTGTTACAATAGCTAGATATACTGTAAGTACCAACTTACATCGTCTCTGACTTCAGTACAGGCGACTGCCGTTATAAAAATAGCACAAAAACGTTGGGGCGATTTCTGGCGTAACTCTTACGAGTTAATTAACGTGCGTAATGAACGTAGTCGTAACAACGTAACTTTAACTAAAGGGGGACCTTTTTTTTTGAAAAATGTCAGTCTCTGTAGCATAAGGAATTCATAACATTGTGTGTGTGTGTGTGTGTGTGTTTGTCCTACCTCTACTTAATACCCCATGAAGCTCATTGAAACACCGTCAAAGGTATGTTGCTGTAGCATAGTGATTTCAGGGGGGGGCGTGGCTAGCTGAGTCACATGACTGACAGTCACACAGGGAGGGTTGGGTGGCCAGCTGCACATGACTGACAGTCACATTAGTGCAGTGTGTCATTACAGGCTCTCCCACATGTTATCCCCATTTAATAAACGAACTATTTAGTCAGATAGGCATTTGTTGTGAAAGAAATACAGTTATAATTTATAGCATTTTATTCAAAATCCTAACATTTCATGCAGATGGGATTAATGCTATTGCAATGTGGGTAATGAATTAAAAAAAAAATTCTAACAGCCCCATGTAATGTCCGATTCACTCAAGATTTGGCATGGATGCTCATGTTGCTATCTTGAGGAACAATGGTCTTTTTATTTGGTGGCAATCGGAATAAATCTTGGCCAGATACACAACACAACTTCCTGTTTCAATAGCCGCCTACAGGATGAAAAAAATATATTAAAAAAAAAAAAAATTCTAACGGCGCCATCTAATGGCTTATTGACTCGAAATTTGGCATGCATGCTCACACCACTATCTTGGAACAAATGTGTCATGTTTGGTGGTAATCGGAATAAATCTTGGCCAGATATGCAACTTCCTCTTTCAAGAACCACAGGAAGTTGGTACTCAATAACTTGCACATTTTTTTTGGACTATCAAATTTCTTTGGATAACTTTTCATCATGAGTGTCAGTAGATATTACCTGCAAAGATTCAAGAAGATTGCAGTCACGGCCTAGGAGGAGTTCGAAAGAATGTGAAACACATGACAATTCATAAATTCAAAATGGCCGCCTTCTGGTTGGGCGGAGCTAATTAAGGTAAATGGGAAATATGTTCGCAATGGTTAGAGCAATATGTGTATCAAATTTGGTGAAGATCAGAGTAACTATGTCCAAGTTAAGGCCTTTCCAGACATTAGGGGGGCGCTATAGAGCCCGCCTACAGGTATGGGCCAAATGGCTGAACAGACTCCCAAAGCTCCCCAAGTCTTTACATGGGCGCCAAAATTTGTGAGTTTTCATATATTGAGGCCGTCAAAAATGAGCCCAAGTGCTAAATCCACTTAAGGGGGCGCTATAGAGCAACCGTACCACTCTCAAGCCTAAATGTGTATTCAGATGAAAGAGTTTCATATTCTGCACATGGCTGCAAGATTTGGAGAGTTTTCATCAATCCTAAGGTCCTCAAAAAGGGTCTTTGAAATATGAGACATTTCGCACGAAATTTTTGTGCGCCATATCGTAAATTATAAATTTTTAGATTTTTTATAAAAAATAGCCTGATACAGTTCCAGATGATACGCATGATCCCTGAAAGTTTGAATGCTGAATTATGACTTTTTTTTTGTCTGGGTCCACATTAGGGGGCGCTATGGAGAGCACTCTGTCATTGCCCGAGCCCAATCACTACAGAATTCTGTCATTTTTTTATAGGTGTGACATGTGTGCAAATTTTTGCGAATTTTACCACATGAAAAGTCCTCAAAAAATGACAGTGCAACACCTGTAATAAAATAATAATAATAATAAAAAACTGCAAGCAGTGATGACGGGCCCTCGCCTCTTCGCAGTTCGGGGTACTGGCAGAGGCCAATCTTTGCGGCAGTGAATTTGCGCGGCACTCAGACACTGCAAATTGTCACCAATGAAGATGGAAGTCCCTGCTGTAAGACTCTACGTCATACAGTTCATTATCTGTGGAGGGGCGTGGCCAAATCCCAGGGGGCGGGTCAAATCACCAATGAAGAAGGAACTCTCTGCTGAGTTCATTGACATCTTACAAACGACTGTAGCTTAAACGGTTCAAATGTTACGGACGGGGGCGTGGCCGTGTGAGTGGGCGTGGTTAAAGTATAGGGGCCAGCTCAGTATCACATGTAGACCACACATTAAGTTTCATGTAAATCGGATGATGTTTGTCATATTAGGCTGATTTCCTGTTGCCAGTTGGTGGCGCTGTCTCCAAAAGTCCATATTGGCCTCTAGATGTCCTCAGGCCTGGACTCTTGGTGATTGTGGGAAATTTCAAGCAGATACGACAACGTACACTGTAGTTACAGCTAGTGGTGGGCGATACTGCAAAATTTGGTATCGATCCGATACCAAATACATATAATGGTCCCAAATTGCCGATACCGATACCAATAATACTTTTTACTTAAAAAATACTTTTGTGTAGGGAGAGCATTTCATTATTTCTGAGGTGAATGAATGATCAATTCTTTAGGCAATATTTTTTTATTAATGTATTGAAGTGCAAAAAATGATTAGTTATTAGGCACTGTAGAATGAATACAAACCAAATTTTACAGCCTTTTAAAAATAAATAAATAAATAAATAGCCTAAAGAATAACAAATGTCTCCCTTTTTCTGGTTTTAAAATCAAATGAAATAAAGTGCACACAAGTTGTATTTTAATGTTAGAGGGGGCGCGCGTGATAAGTGAATACAGCCCAGGTCTAAATTAATTAAAATTTGTCAGGTTGCTCTCAGCTTCGCGATGTCTTATTCTTGAGCAATCACACTAACTAATGCACAAGACGCGATATGACATGACTAACATAATATTAGCCTACTCTTACAAGCTACCTGGGTATTCTCTGCCTCTCTGAAATGACTCTCCCAACGAACTCTGTCTCTGTGCCGGGGGTCTGGAAGTGGATTGATTTCCCTCCTCATTTCTTCGTTTTTTGTAGATCAGAATTTTCCTTGTCATGTGTTTTTAAGTGTTTGTATAGGTTTGTAGTGTTGCCACAGTATCGAATGCTCTTTTTACACGTATCACAAGTTGCAGTATTATCATTTAGTGCCGTAAAATAGCTCCACACAACACTTCTCTTGCTCTCGGCCACCCTGATCTCTCATTCAATGTGCTATCAGTCTCGCTGCTCCTCTGCGCGTTGTGTCAGTGAGTCACGTGACGACACAACAACGAATCACAGCAGAGGAGCAGGAGGGGGAGGAGGAGCAATGTTCCAAGATGTGAAAGCGGCGTTTGCTCAGGAAGGTGGAAGACACAAGCAAAGTATAGTGAACGTAGAGGAGAGATAACTAAATTAAAATATCGATTCAATTACAGTTGTATCGATCAAATACCAATACCAGCGTTGGCATCGATACTATCGATATTTAGATCGATCCGCCCACCCCTAGTTACAGCCACTTTCTCCTTCATCAGAGTGGGTCTCTCTGTGTGTGTGTGTGTGCTTCTGTCTGTGTGTGTGTGTGTGTGTGCTTCTGTCTGTGTGTGTGTGTGTGCTTCTGTCTGTGTGTGTGTGTGTGTGCTTCTGTCTGTGTGTGTGTGTGTGCTTCTGTCTGTGTGTGTGTGTGTGCTTCTGTCTGTGTGTGTGTGTGTGGGTGTGTACAGATTGTGGGAAATTTCAAGCAGATACGACAACGTACACTGTAGTTACAGCCACTTTCTCCTTCATCAGAGTGGGTCTCTGTGTGTGTGTGTGTGTGTTGTGTGTGTGTGTGTGTGTGTGTGTGTGTGTGGGGGGTGTAGAGTACAGGCCATTGAGAGAACACCAAGGGTTTGCAGCACTATAAAAAAAAAAGGGGGGGGGGTACTCTGAAGAAACTAGAATATAAGACATGTTTTCACTTATTTCACACTTTTTGTTAAGTGTGTGTGCGTCTGTCTCTGTGTGTGTGTGTATATCGGTCAGTCTGTGTGTGTGTGTGTGTGTGTTGGGTTTGATTGAATGAAGTTTCAGAAATAAATCCAAAAAGAAGGTACATTAACGTCACAGCTGATATGCCTCTTATTATCTAGTAGAATAGCATAGTATTAATCTAATCAAACGTAAAATACTGAAAGAAAATGTCTATCACAATATGCAAATTAAATGAATATCCTATCCTGCAAAGCACCAAAAACGAGTCACACACTAGCTAGCAACATCTATGGTATGCAGTGGAAAATTAGCAAAAAACTAGCAAAACACAGATAAGCTAACTGCTTCACATTACAGGCTAAAAACGGTTAATATTAGCATAACATTTAAGACAGAAACAACTTAGGGATAGCTTAATCTGCTGTTACAATAGCTAGATATACTGTAAGTACCAACTTACATCGTCTCTGACTTCAGTACAGGCGACTGCCGTTATAAAAATAGCACAAAGCGTCGGCGATTTCTGGCGTAACTTACGAAATTAACGTGCGTAATGAACGTAGCCGTAACTAACGTAACTTTAACTAAACAGTCTCTGTAGCATAAGGAATTCACAACATTGTGTGTGTGTGTGTGTGTGTGTGTTTGTCCTACCTCTACTTAATACCCCATGAAGCTCATTGAGAACACCGTCAAGGTATGTTGCTATAGCATAGTGATTTCAGGGAGGGGGCTGCTAGCTGAGTCACATGACTGACAGTCACACAGGGAGGGTTGGGTGGCTACCAGCTGAGTCACCAGCTGGAGTCACATTACAGTGTCATTACAGGCTCTCCCACATGTTATCCCCATTTAATAAACGAACTATTTAGTCAGATAGGCATTTGTTGTGAAAGAAATACAGTTATAATTTATAGCATTTTATTCAAAATCCTAAATTTCATGCAGATGGGATTAATGCTATTGCAATGTGGGTAATGAATTAAAAAAAATTCTAACAGCCCCATGTAATGTCCGATTCACTCAAGATTTGGCATGGATGCTCATGTTGCTATCTTGGAACAACTGTCTTTTATTTGGTGGCAATCGGAATAAATCTTGGCCAGATACACAACACAACTTCCTGTTTCAATAGCCGCCTACAGGAAGAAAAAAATATATTAAAAAAAAATAAAAAAAAATTCTAACGGCGCCATCTAATGGCTTATTGACTTGAAATTTGGCATGCATGCTCACACCACTATGCGGAACAAATGTGTGATGTTTGGTGGTAATCGGAATAAATCTTGGCCAGATATGCAACTTCCTCTTTCAAGAACCCGACAGGAAGTTGGTACTCAATAACTCGCACATTTTTTGCACTATCAAATTTCTTTGGATAACTTTTCATCACGAGTGTCAGTAGATATTACCTGCAAAGATTCAAGAAGATTGCAGTCACGGCCTAGGAGGAGTTCGAAAGAATGTGAAACACATGACAATTCATAAATTCAAAATGGCCGCCTTCTGGTTGGGCGGAGCTAATTAAGGTAAATGGGAAATATGTTCGCAATGGTTAGAGCAATATGTGTATCAAATTTGGTGAAGATCGGAGTAACTATGTCCAAGTTAAGGCCTTTCCAGACATTAGGGGCGCTATAGAGCCCGCCTACAGGTATGGGCCAAATGGCTGAACAGACTCCCAAAGCTCCCCGGTCTTTACATGGGCGCCAAAATTTGTGAGTTTTCGTATATATTGAGGCCGTCAAAAATGAGCCCAAGTGCTAAATCCACTTAAGGGGGCGCTATAGAGCAACCGTACCACTCTCAAGCCTAAATGTGTATTCAGATGAAAGAGTTTCATATTCTGCACATGGCTGCAAGATTTGGAGAGTTTTCATCAATCCTAAGGTCCTCAAAACGTCTTTGAAATATGAGACATTTCGCACGAAATTCGCCATATAAATAAATTATAAATTTTTAGATTTTTTATAAAAATAGCCTGATACAGTTCCAGATGATACGCATGATCCCTGAAAGTTTGAATGCTGAATTATGACTTTTTTTTTCTGGGTCCACATTAGGGGCGCTATGGAGCACTCTGTCATTGCCCGAGCCCAATCACTACAGAATTCTGTCATTTTTTATAGGTGTGACATGTGTGCAAATTTTTGCGAATTTTACCACATGAGAAAGCCCTCAAAAATGACAGTAAAGGTGCGGAATAATAATAATAATAATAAAACTGCAAAAACAGTGATGATGGGCCCTCGCCTCTTCTGCAGTTCGGGCCCTCGGGGGGGGTACTGGCAGAGGCCAATCTTTGCGGCAGTGAATTTGCGCCGGCACTCAGACACTGCAAATTGTCACCAATGAAGATGGAAGTCCCTGCTGTAAGACTCTCGCCATACAGTTCATTATCTGTGGAGGGGGCGTGGCCAAATCCCAGGGGGCGGGTCAAAGCATCACCAATGAAGAAGGAACTCTCTGCTGAGTTCATTGACATCTTACACCACGACTGTAGCTTAAACGGTTCAAATGTTACGGACGGGGGCGTGGCCTGTGTGAGTGGGCGTGGTTAAAGTATAGGGGCCAGCTCAGTATCACATGTAGACCACACATTCTAAGTTTCATGTAAATCGGATGATGTTTGTCATATTAGGCTGATTTCCTGTTGCCAGTTGGTGGCGCTGTCTCCAAAGTCCATATTGGCCTCTAGATGTCCTCAGGCCTGGACTCTTGGTGATTGTGGGAAATTTCAAGCAGATACGACAACGTACACTGTAGTTACAGCTAGTGGTGGGCGATACTGCAAAATTTGGTATCGATCCGATACCAAATACATATAGGGTCCAATTGCCGATACCGATACCAATACGATACTTTTTACTTAAAAAATACTTTTTGTGTAGGGGAGAGCATTTCATTATTTCTGAGGTGAATGAATGATCAATTCTTTAGGCAATATTTTTTTATTAATGTATTGAAGTGCAAAAAATGATTAGTTATTAGGCACTGTAGAATGAATACAAACCAAATTTTACAGCCTTTTTAAAAAATAAATAAATAAATAAATAGCCTAAAGAATAACAAATGTCTCCCTTTTTTCTGGTTTTAAAATCAAATGAAATAAAGTGCACACAAGTTGCACAAGTGTATTTTAATGTTAGCGCGTGATAAGTGAATACAGCCCAGGTCTAAATTAATTAAAATTTGTCAGGTTGCTCTCAGCTTCAATCGATGTCTTATTCTTGAGCAATCACACTAACTAATGCACAAGACGCGATATGACATGACTAACATAATATTAGCCTACTCTTACAAGCTACCTGGGTATTCTCTGCCTCTCTGAAATGACTCTCCCAACGAACTCTGTCTCTGTGCCGGGGGTCTGGAAGTGGATTGATTTCCCTCCTCATTTCTTCGTTTTTGTAGATCAGCATTTTCCTTGTCATGTGTTTTTAAGTGTTTGTATAGGTTTGTAGTGTTGCCACAGTATCGAATGCTCTTTTTACACGTATCACAAGTTGCAGTATTATCATTTAGTGCCGTAAAATAGCTCCACACAACACTTCTCTTGCTCTCGGCCACCCTGATCTCTCATTCAATGTGCTATCAGTCTCGCTGCTCCTCTGCGCGTTGTGTCAGTGAGTCACGTGGCGACACAACAACGACTCACAGCAGAGGAGCAGGAGGGGGGAGGAGGAGCAATGTTCCAAGATGTGAAAGCGGCGTTTGCTCAGGAAGGTGGAAGACACAAGCAAAGTATAGTGAACGTAGAGGAGAGATAACTAAATTAAAATATCGATTCAATTACAGTTGTATCGATCAAATACCAATACCAGCGTTGGCATCGATACTATCGATATTTAGATCGATCCGCCCACCCCTAGTTACAGCCACTTTCTCCTTCATCAGAGTGGGTCTCTCTGTGTGTGTGTGTGCTTCTGTCTCTGTGTGTGTGTGTGTGTCTGTCTGTTCTGTCTGTGTGTGTGTGTGTGTTTGCTTCTGTCTGTGTGTGTGTGTGTGTGACTTCTGTCTGTGTTGTGTGTTGCTCCTTCTGTGTGTGTGTGTGTGCTGTCTGTCTGTGTGTGTGTGTGTGGGTGTACAGATTGTGGGAAATTTCAAAAGATACAAACGTTTCACTGTAGTTACAGCCACTTTCTCCTTCATCAGAGTGGGTCTCTCTGTGTGTGTGTGAACTTCATGTGTGTGTGTGTGTGTGTGTGTGGTCTATTTAGAGTACAGGCCATTGAGAGAACACCAAGGGTTTGCAGCACTATCAAAAAGCAAAGAGGGGGGGGGGTACTCTGAAGAAACTAGAATATAAGACATGTTTTCACTTATTTCACACTTTTTTGTTAAGTGTGTGTGCGTCTGTCTATGTGTGTGTGTGTATATCGGTCAGTCTGTGTGTGTGTGTGTGTGTGTTGGGTTTGATTGAATGAAGTTTCAGAAATAAATCCAAAAAAGAAGGTACATTAACGTCACAGCTGATATGCCTCTTATTATCTAGTAGAATAGCATAGTATTAATCTAATCAAACGTAAAATACTGAAAGAAAATGTCTATCACAATGTGCAAATAAAATGAATATCCTATCCTGCAAAGCACCAAAAACGAGTCACACACTAGCTAGCAACATCTATGGTATGCAGTGGAAAATTAGCAAGCTAGCAAAACACAGATAAGCTAACTGCTTCACATTACAGGCTAAAAACGGTTAATATTAGCATAACATTTAAGACAGAAACAACTTAGGGATAGCTTAATCTGCTGTTACAATAGCTAGATATACTGTAAGTACCAACTTACATCGTCTCTGACTTCAGTACAGGCGACTGCCGTTATAAAAATAACAAAGCGTCGGCGATTTCTGGCGTAACTTACGTGATTAACGTGCGTAATGAACGTAGCCGTAACTAACGTAACTTTAACTAAACAGTCTCTGTAGCATAAGGAATTCATAACATTGTGTGTGTGTGTGTGTGTGTGTTTGTCCTACCTCTATTTAATACCCCATGAAGCTCATTGAGAACACCGTCAAGGTATGTTGCTATAGCATAGTGATTTCAGGGGGGGGGCTGCTAGCTGAGTCACATGACTGACAGTCACACAGGGAGGGTTGGGTGGCTGCCAGCTGACAGTCACAGACTGTAGTGCAGTTAAACAGTCATTACAGGCTCTCCCACATGTTATCCCCATTTAATAAACGAACTATTTAGTCAGATAGGCATTTGTTGTGAAAGAAATACAGTTATAATTTATAGCATTTTATTCAAAATCCTAAATTTCATGCAGATGGGATTAATGCTATTGCAATGTGGGTAATGAATTAAAAAAAAAAAAAAAAAATTCTAACAGCCCCATGTAATGTCCGATTCACTCAAGATTTGGCATGGATGCTCATGTTGCTATCTTGGAACAACTGTCTTTTATTTGGTGGCAATCGAATAAATCTTGGCCAGATACACAACACAACTTCCTGTTTCAATAGCCGCCTACAGGAAGAAAAAAATATATTAAAAAAATAAAAAAAAAAAAATTCTAACGGCGCCATCTAATGGCTTATTGACTTGAAATTTGGCATGCATGCTCACACCACTATCTTGGAACAAATGTGTCATGTTTGGTGGTAATCGGAATAAATCTTGGCCAGATATGCAACTTCCTCTTTCAAGAACCCGGACAGGAAGTTGGTACTCAATAACTTGCACATTTTTTGCACTATCAAATTTCTTTGGATAACTTTTCATCACGAGTGTCAGTAGATATTACCTGCAAAGATTCAAGAAGATTGCAGTCACGGCCTAGGAGGAGTTCGAAAGAATGTGAAACACATGACAATTCATAAATTCAAAATGGCCGCCTTCTGGTTGGGCGGAGCTAATTAAGGTAAATGGGAAATATGTTCGCAATGGTTAGAGCAATATGTGTATCAAATTTGGTGAAGATCGGAGTAACTATGTCCAAGTTAAGGCCTTTCCAGACATTAGGGGCGCTATAGAGCCCCCCTACAGGTATGGGCCAAATGGCTGAACAGACTCCCAAAGCTCCCGGTCTTTACGTGGGCGCCAAAATTTGTGAGTTTTCGTATATATTGAGGCCGTCAAAAATGAGCCCAAGTGCTAAATCCACTTAAGGGGCGCTATAGAGCAACCGTACCACTCTCAAGCCTAAATGTGTATTCAGATGAAAGAGTTTCATATTCTGCACATGGCTGCAAGATTTGGAGAGTTTTCATCAATCCTAAGGTCCTCAAAAACGTCTTTGAAATATGAGACATTTCGCACGAAATTCGCCATATCGTAAATTATAAATTTTTTAGATTTTTTTATAAAAATAGCCTGATACAGTTCCAGATGATACGCATGATCCCTGAAAGTTTGAATGCTGAATTATGAAATTTTTTGTCTGGGTCCACATTAGGGGCGCTATGGAGCACTCTGTCATTGCCCGAGCCCAATCACTACAGAATTCTGTCATTTTTTATAGGTGTGACATGTGTGCAAATTTTTGCGAATTTTACCACATGAGAAAGTCCTCAAAAATGACAGTAAAGGGATAATAATAATAATAATAATAAAACTGCAAGCAGTGATGACGGGCCCTCGCCTCTTCGCAGTTCGGGGTACTGGCAGAGGCCAATCTTTGCAGGCAGTGAATTTGCGCGGCACTCAGACACTGCAAATTGTCACCAATGAAGATGGAAGTCCCTGCTGTAAGACTCTCACGTCATACAGTTCATTATCTGTGGAGGGGGCGTGGCCAAATCCCAGGGGGCGGGTCAAAGCATCACCAATGAAGAAGGAACTCTCTGCTGAGTTCATTGACATCTTACACACGACTGTAGCTTAAACGGTTCAAATGTTACGGACGGGGGCGTGGCCTGTGTGAGTGGGCGTGGTTAAAGTATATGGGCCAGCTCAGTATCACATGTAGACCACACATTCTAAGTTTCATGTAAATCGGATGATGTTTGTCATATTAGGCTGATTTCCTGTTGCCAGTTGGTGGCGCTGTCTCCAAAAGTCCATATTGGCCTCTAGATGTCCTCAGGCCTGGACTCTTGGTGATTGTGGGAAATTTCAAGCAGATACGACAACGCACACTGTAGTTACAGCTAGTGGTGGGCGATACTGCAAAATTTGGTATCGATCCGATACCAAATACATATAGGGTCCGTATTGCCGATACCGATACCAATACGATACTTTTTACTTAAAAAATACTTTTGTGTAGGGGAGAGCATTTCATTATTTCTGAGGTGAATGAATGATCAATTCTTTAGGCAATATTTTTTTATTAATGTATTGAAGTGCAAAAAATGATTAGTTATTAGGCACTGTAGAATGAATACAAACCAAATTTTACAGCCTTTTTAAAAAATAAATAAATAAATAGCCTAAAGAATAACAAATGTCTCCCTTTTTTCTGGTTTTAAAATCAAATGAAATAAAGTGCACACAAGTTGCACAAGTGTATTTTAATGTTAGAGGGGCGCTGTTCGTGATAAGTGAATACAGCCCAGGTCTAAATTAATTAAAATTTGTCAGGTTGCTCTCAGCTTAGCGATGTCTTATTCTTGAGCAATCACACTAACTAATGCACAAGACGCGATATGACATGACTAACATAATATTAGCCTACTCTTACAAGCTACCTGGGTATTCTCTGCCTCTCTGAAATGACTCTCCCAACGAACTCTGTCTCTGTGCCGGGGGTCTGGAAGTGGATTGATTTCCCTCCTCATTTCTTCGTTTTTGTAGATCAGCATTTTCCTTGTCATGTGTTTTTTAAGTGTTTGTATAGGTTTGTAGTGTTGCCACAGTATCGAATGCTCTTTTACACGTATCACAAGTTGCAGTATTATCATTTAGTGCCGTAAAATAGCTCCACACAACACTTCTCTTGCTCTCGGCCACCCTGATCTCTCATTCAATGTGCTATCAGTCTCGCTGCTCCTCTGCGCGTTGTGTCAGTGAGTCACGTGACGACACAACAACGAATCACAGCAGAGGAGCAGGAGGGGGAGGAGGAGCAATGTTCCAAGATGTGAAAGCGGCGTTTGCTCAGGAAGGTGGAAGACACAAGCAAAGTATAGTGAACATAGAGGAGAGATAACTAAATTAAAATATCGATTCAATTACAGTTGTATCGATCAAATACCAATACCAGCGTTGGCATCGATACTATCGATATTTAGATCGATCCGCCCACCCCTAGTTACAGCCACTTTCTCCTTCATCAGAGTGGGTCTCTCTGTGTGTGTGTGTGTGCTTCTGTCTGTGTTGTGTGTGTGTGTGCTTCTGTCTGTGTGTGTGTGTGTGGGTTCTGTCAGATTGTGTGTGTCAAGCAGTGCTTCTGTCTGTGTGTGTGTGTTCATCAAAAGTTCTGTGTGTGTGTGTGTGTGTTCTGTCTGTGTGTGTGTGTGTGGGTGTACAGATTGTGGGAAATTTCAGGCAAAATGATTCAATGTTTCACTGTAGTTACATGCCACTTTCTCCTTCATCAGAGTGGGTCTCTGTGTGTGTGTGTGTGTGTGTGTGTGTGTGTGTATGTTGTGTGTGTGTGTGTGGGGGTGTAGAGTACAGGCCATTGAGAGAACACCAAGGGTTTGCAGCACTATCAAAAAAAGCAAAGGGGGGGGTACTCTGAAGAAACTAGAATATAAGACATGTTTTCACTTATTTCACACTTTTTTTGTTAAGTGTGTGTGCATCTGTCTATGTGTGTGTGTGTATATCGGTCAGTCTGTGTGTGTGTGTGTGTGTGTTGGGTTTGATTGAATGAAGTTTCAGAAATAAATCCAAAAAGAAGGTACATTAACGTCACAGCTGATATGCCTCTTATTATCTAGTAGAATAGCATAGTATTAATCTAATCAAACGTAAAATACTGAAAGAAAATGTCTATCACAATGTGCAAATAAAATGAATATCCTATCCTGCAAAGCACCAAAAACGAGTCACACACTAGCTAGCAACATCTATGGTATGCAGTGGAAAATTAGCAAGCTAGCAAAACACAGATAAGCTAACTGCTTCACATTACAGGGTAAAAACGGTTAATATTAGCATAACATTTAAGACAGAAACAACTTAGGGATAGCTTAATCTGCTGTTACAATAGCTAGATATACTGTAAGTACCAACTTACATCGTCTCTGACTTCAGTACAGGCGACTGCCGTTATAAAAATAGCACAAAGCGTCGGCGATTTCTGGCGTAACTTACGTTTAACGTACGTAATGAACGTAGCCGTAACTAACGTAACTTTAACTAAACAGTCTCTGTAGCATAAGGAATTCACAACATTGTGTGTGTGTGTGTGTGTGTGTTTTGTCCTACCTCTACTTAATACCCCATGAAGCTCATTGAGAACACCGTCAAGGTATGTTGCTATAGCATAGTGATTTCAGGGAGGGGGGCTGCTAGCTGAGTCACATGACTGACAGTCACACAGGGAGGGTTGGGTGGCTGCCAGCTGAGTCACATTACAGTGTCATTACAGGCTCTCCCACATGTTATCCCCATTTAATAAACGAACTATTTAGTCAGATAGGCATTTGTTGTGAAAGAAATACAGTTATAATTTATAGCATTTTATTCAAAATCCTAAATTTCATGCAGATGGGATTAATGCTATTGCAATGTGGGTAATGAATTAAAAAAAAAAAAATTCTAACAGCCCCATGTAATGTCCGATTCACTCAAGATTTGGCATGGATGCTCATGTTGCTATCTTGGAACAACTGTCTTTTATTTGGTGGCAATCGGAATAAATCTTGGCCAGATACACAACACAACTTCCTGTTTCAATAGCCGCCTACAGGAAGAAAAAAATATATTAAAAAAATAAAAAAAAATTCTAACGGCGCCATCTAATGGCTTATTGACTTGAAATTTGGCATGCATGCTCACACCACTATGCGGAACAAATGTGTCATGTTTGGTGGTAATCGGAATAAATCTTGGCCAGATATGCAACTTCCTCTTTCAAGAACCCGACAGGAAGTTGGTACTCAATAACTTGCACATTTTTTGCACTATCAAATTTCTTTGGATAACTTTTTCATCACGAGTGTCAGTAGATATTACCTGCAAAGATTCAAGAAGATTGCAGTCACGGCCTAGGAGGAGTTCGAAAGAATGTGAAACACATGACAATTCATAAATTCAAAATGGCCGCCTTCTGGTTGGGCGGAGCTAATTAAGGTAAATGGGAAATATGTTCGCAATGGTTAGAGCAATATGTGTATCAAATTTGGTGAAGATCGGAGTAACTATGTCCAAGTTAAGGCCTTTCCAGACATTAGGGGCGCTATAGAGCCCGCCTACAGGTATGGGCCAAATGGCTGAACAGACTCCCAAAGCTCCCGGTCTTTACATGGGCGCCAAAATTTGTGAGTTTTTCGTATATATTGAGGCCGTCAAAAATGAGCCCAAGTGCTAAATCCACTTAAGGGGGCGCTATAGAGCAACCGTACCACTCTCAAGCCTAAATGTGTATTCAGATGAAAGAGTTTCATATTCTGCACATGGCTGCAAGATTTGGAGAGTTTTCATCAATCCTAAGGTCCTCAAAAACGTCTTTGAAATATGAGACATTTCGCACGAAATTCGCCATATCGTAAATTATAAATTTTTTAGATTTTTTAAAAATAGCCTGATACAGTTCCAGATGATACGCATGATCCCTGAAAGTTTGAATGCTGAATTATGACTTTTTTTTTTTCTGGGTCCACATTAGGGGGCGCTATGGAGCACTCTGTCATCCCCCGAGCCCAATCACTACAGAATTCTGTCATTTTTTATAGGTGTGACATGTGTGCAAATTTTTGCGAATTTTACCACATGAGAAAGCCCTCAAAAATGACAGTAAAGGTGCGGAAATAATAATAATAATAATAAAATAATTAAAACTGCAAGCAGTGATGAAGTGCTAGGGCCCTCGCCTCTTCGCAGTTCGGGGTACTGGCAGAGGCCAATCTTTGCGGCAGTGAATTTGCGCGGCACTCAGACACTGCAAATTGTCACCAATGAAGATGGAAGTCCCTGCTGTAAGACTCTACGTCATACAGTTCATTATCTGTGGAGGGGGCGTGGCCAAATCCCAGGGGCGGGTCAAAGCATCACCAATGAAGAAGGAACTCTCTGCTGAGTTCATTGACATCTTACACACGACTGTAGCTTAAACGGTTCAAATGTTACGGACGGGGGGCGTGGCCTGTGTGAGTGGGCGTGGTTAAAGTAGGGGCCAGCTCAGTATCACATGTAGACCACACATTCTAAGTTTCATGTAAATCGGATGATGTTTGTCATATTAGGCTGATTTCCTGTTGCCAGTTGGTGGCGCTGTCTCCAAAAGTCCATATTGGCCTCTAGATGTCCTCAGGCCTGGACTCTTGGTGATTGTGGGAAATTTCAAGCAGATACGACAACGTACACTGTAGTTACAGCTAGTGGTGGGCGATACTGCAAAAAATTTGGTATCGATCCGATACCAAATACATATAGGGTCCAATTGCCGATACCGATACCAATACGATACTTTTTACTTAAAAAATACTTTTGTGTAGGGAGAGCATTTCATTATTTCTGAGGTGAATGAATGATCAATTCTTTAGGCAATATTTTTTTATTAATGTATTGAAGTGCAAAAAATGATTAGTTATTAGGCACTGTAGAATGAATACAAACCAAATTTTACAGCCTTTTTAAAAAATAAATAAATAAATAAATAGCCTAAAGAATAACAAATGTCTCCCTTTTTTTCTGGTTTTAAAATCAAATGAAATAAAGTGCACACAAGTTGCACAAGTGTATTTTAATGTTAGAGGGGCGGCGTGATAAGTGAATACAGCCCAGGTCTAAATTAATTAAAATTTGTCAGGTTGCTCTCAGCTTCGCGATGTCTTATTCTTGAGCAATCACACTAACTAATGCACAAGACGCGATATGACATGACTAACATAATATTAGCCTACTCTTACAAGCTACCTGGGTATTCTCTGCCTCTCTGAAATGACTCTCCCAACGAACTCTGTCTCTGTGCCGGGGTCTGGAAGTGGATTGATTTCCCTCCTCATTTCTTCGTTTTTGTAGATCAGCATTTTCCTTGTCATGTGTTTTTAAGTGTTTGTATAGGTTTGTAGTGTTGCCACAGTATCGAATGCTCTTTTTACACGTATCACAAGTTGCAGTATTATCATTTAGTGCCGTAAAATAGCTCCACACAACACTTCTCTTGCTCTCGGCCACCCTGATCTCTCATTCAATGTGCTATCAGTCTCGCTGCTCCTCTGCGCGTTGTGTCAGTGAGTCACGTGACGACACAACAACGAATCACAGCAGAGGAGCAGGAGGGGGAGGAGGAGCAATGTTCCAAGATGTGAAAGCGGCGTTTGCTCAGGAAGGTGGAAGACACAAGCAAAGTATAGTGAACGTAGAGGAGAGATAACTAAATTAAAATATCGATTCAATTACAGTTGTATCGATCAAATACCAATACCAGCGTTGGCATCGATACTATCGATATTTAGATCGATCCGCCCACCCCTAGTTACAGCCACTTTCTCCTTCATCAGAGTGGGTCTCTCTGTGTGTGTGTGTGTGTGCTTCTGTCTGTGTGTGTGTGTGTGTGTGCTTCTGTCTGTGTGTGTGTGTGTGCTTCTGTCAGTTGTGTGTGTGTGCTTCTGTCTGTGTGTGTGTGTGTCCTTCATGTCTGTGTGTGTGTGTGTGCTTCTGTCTGTGTGTGTGTGTGTGTGTACAGATTGTGGGTTTCAAGCAGATACAGGCCAAAAGATTCAATGTAGTTACAGCCACTTTCTCCTTCATCAGAGTGGGTCTCTGTGTGTGTGTGTGAACTCATCTGTGTGTGTGTGTGTGTGTGTGTGTGTGTGTGTGTGGGGGGGGGGTCTATTTAGTACAGGCCATTGAGAGAACACCAAGGGTTTGCAGCACTATCAAAAAGCAAAGCAAAGGGGGGGTACTTTGAAGAAACTAGAATATAAGACATGTTTTCACTTATTTCACACTTTTTGTTAAGTGTGTGTGCCTCTGTCTATGTGTGTGTGTGTATATCGGTCAGTCTGTGTGTGTGTGTGTGTGTTGGGTTTGATTGAATGAAGTTTCAGAAATAAATCCAAAAAGAAGGTACATTAACGTCACAGCTGATATGCCTCTTATTATCTAGTAGAATAGCATAGTATTAATCTAATCAAACGTAAAATACTGAAAGAAAATGTCTATCACAATGTGCAAATAAAATGAATATCCTATCCTGCAAAGCACCAAAAACGAGTCACACACTAGCTAGCAACATCTATGGTATGCAGTGGAAAATTAGCAAGCTAGCAAAACACAGATAAGCTAACTGCTTCACATTACAGGGTAAAAACGGTTAATATTAGCATAACATTTAAGACAGAAACAACTTAGGGATAGCTTAATCTGCTGTTACAATAGCTAGATATACTGTAAGTACCAACTTACATCGTCTCTGACTTCAGTACAGGCGACTGCCGTTATAAAAAATAGCACAAAGCGTCGGCGATTTCTGGCGTAACTTACGAAATTAACGTACGTAATGAACGTAGCCGTAACTAACGTAACTTTAACTAAACAGTCTCTGTAGCATAAGGAATTCACAACATTGTGTGTGTGTGTGTGTGTGTGTGTTTTTGTCCTACCTCTACTTAATACCCCATGAAGCTCATTGAGAACACCGTCAAGGTATGTTGCTATAGCATAGTGATTTCAGGGAGGGGGGCTGCTAGCTGAGTCACATGACTGACAGTCACACAGGGGGGGGGCTGCCAGGGTTGGGTGGCTGCCAGCTGAGTCACATTACAGTGTCATTACAGGCTCTCCCACATGTTATCCCCATTTAATAAACGAACTATTTAGTCAGATAGGCATTTGTTGTGAAAGAAATACAGTTATAATTTATAGCATTTTATTCAAAATCCTAAATTTCATGCAGATGGGATTAATGCTATTGCAATGTGGGTAATGAATTAAAAAAAAAAAAAATTCTAACAGCCCCATATAATGTCCGATTCACTCAAGATTTGGCATGGATGGTCATGTTGCTATGCGGAACAATGGTCTTTTATTTGGTGGCAATCAGAATAAATCTTGGCCAGATACACAACACAACTTCCTGTTTCAATAGCCGCCTACAGGAAGAAAAAAAATATATAAAAAAAAAAAAAAAAATTCTAACGGCGCCATCTAATGGCTTATTGACTTGAAATTTGGCATGCATGCTCACACCACTATGCGGAACAAATGTGTCATGTTTGGTGGTAATCGGAATAAATCTTGGCCAGATATGCAACTTCCTCTTTCAAGAACCCGGACAGGAAGTTGGTACTCTATAACTTGCACATTTTTTTGCACTATCAAAATTCTTTGGATAACTTTTTCATCATGAGTGTCAGTAGATAATACCTGCAAAGATTCAAGAAGATTGCAGTCACGGCCTAGGAGGAGTTCGAAAGAATGTGAAACACATGACAATTCATAAATTCAAAATGGCCGCCTTCTGGTTGGGCGGAGCTAATGAAGGTAAATGGAAATATGTTCGCAATGGTTAGAGCAATATGTGTATCAAATTTGGTGAAGATCGGAGTAACTATGTCCAAGTTAAGGCCTTTCCAGACATTAGGGGGCGCTATAGAGCCCGCCTACAGGTATGGGCCAAATGGCTGAACAGACTCCCAAAGCTCCCCGGTCTTTACATGGGCGCCAAAATTTGTGAGTTTTCGTATATATTGAGGCCGTCAAAAATGAGCCCAAGTGCTAAATCCACTTAAGGGGGCGCTATAGAGCAACCGTACCACTCTCAAGCCTAAATGTGTATTCAGATGAAAGAGTTTCATATTCTGCACATGGCTGCAAGATTTTGAGAGTTTTCATCAATCCTAAGGTCCTCAAAAACGTCTTTGAAATATGAGACATTTCGCACGAAATTCGCCATATCGTAAATTATAAATTTTTTAGATTTTTTATAAAATAGCCTGATACAGTTCCAGATGATACGCATGATCCCTGAAAAATTTGAATGCTGAATTATGAAATTTTTTTTTTCTGGGTCCACATTAGGGGCGCTATGGAGCACTCTGTCATTGCCCCCGAGCCCAATCACTACAGAATTCTGTCATTTTTTATAGGTGTGACATGTGTGCAAATTTTTTGCGAATTTTACCACATGAGAAAGTCCTCAAAAATGACAGTGAAGGTGCGGAATAATAATAATAATAATAATAAAAAACAATAAGGACACCGGTGGTGCCCTAGCCACTGCGTGCTAAAACTGCAAGCAGTGATGGTGCCCCCCAGCCACTCGGGGCCCCTTCCTAGTTCAAAACAACTGCCTCTTCAAATGGACACCGGGGGGTGCCCTAATAGTGCTCGGGCCTAATAATAATCCCTAGAAAAATTCTATAGGTTCCTTTAACTCGTGCTCAAAGGAGACACACCGGTGTCCTGCCTTTTCCTGTTGCCAGTGGCTGGGCCAATGCTTTGATCAGGCCTGGACTCTTGTTCGGGGTAATTTGCAGAGGCACTTTGCACACTGCAAATTGTCACCAATGAAGATGGAAGTCCCTGCTGTAAGACTCTCGTACGCCATACAGTTCATTATCTGTGGAGGGGGCGTGGCCAAATCCCAGGGGGCGGGTCAAAGCATCACCAATGAAGAAGGAACTCTCTGCTGAGTTCATTGACATCTTACACACGACTGTAGCTTAAACGGTTCAAATGTTACGGACGGGGGCGTGGCCTGTGTGAGTGGGCGTGGTTAAAGTATAGGGGCCAGCTCAGTATCACATGTAGACCACACATTCTAAGTTTCATGTAAATCGGATGATGTTTGTCATATTAGGCTGATTTCCTGTTGCCAGTTGGTGGCGCTGTCTCCAAAAGTCCATATTGGCCTCTAGATGTCCTCAGGCCTGGACTCTTGGTGATTGTGGGAAATTTCAAGCAGATACGAACAACGTACACTGTAGTTACAGCTAGTGGTGGGCGATACTGCAAAATTTGGTATCGATCCGATACCAAATACATATAGGGTCCGTATTGCCGATACCGATACCAATACGATACTTTTTACTTAAAAAATACTTTTGTGTAGGGGAGAGCATTTCATTATTTCTGAGGTGAATGAATGATCAATTCTTTAGGCAATATTTTTTTATTAATGTATTGAAGTGCAAAAAATGATTAGTTATTAGGCACTGTAGAATGAATACAAACCAAATTTTACAGCCTTTTTAAAAAATAAATAAATAAATAAATAGCCTAAAGAATAACAAATGTCTCCCACTGGTTTTAAAATCAAATGAAATAAAGTGCACACAAGTTGCACAAGTGTATTTTAATGTTAGAGGGGGCTCTGATAAGTGAATACAGCCCAGGTCTAAATTAATTAAAATTTGTCAGGTTGCTCTCAGCTTCTCTGATGTCTTATTCAATGAGCAATCACACTAACTAATGCACAAGACGCGAATGACATGACTTGACATAATATTTCCTACACAACAAGCTACCTGGGTCCTCCCACCCCTGAGTTACACCCACAGTTTCAGAATCAGAGTGGGTCTTATCATTTGTGCAACACACACACAGACTGTCCAAATGTGCTAACACACTGACAAGGGTTGTGTCCATTGTGAAGGGGAAAGGGCAATGTTCAAAAGAAGGAAGGTGGAAGACACAAGCACATGTGGTTACAACTAAATTAAAATATCCTTCAATTACAGTTGTATATCAAATACAATACCAGCGTTGGTGTCGATACTATTGTTTGAATCAGCCACAATAGTTAAGCCACTTTCTCCTTCATCAGTCATGTCCAATTCTGTACTGTGTGTGTGTATCTTCTGTCTGTGTGTGTGTTTGTGTGTAACATTGTAGACCTCGATGAAGCTTCATTGAGAGAACACCAAGGGTTTGCAGCACTATCAAAAAAGCAAAGGGGGGGGGTACTTTGAAGAAACTAGAATATAAGACATGTTTTTATAAGTATTTCACACTTTTTTGTTAAGTGTGTGTGCGTCTGTCTATGTGTGTGTGTGTATATCGGTCAGTCTGTGTGTGTGTGTGTGTGTTGTTGGTTTGATTGAATGAAGTTTCAGAAATAAATCCAAAAAGAAGGTACATTAACGTCAAAGCTGATATGCCTCTTATTATCTAGTAGAATAGCATAGTATTAATCTAATCAAACGTAAAATACTGAAAGAAAATGTCTATCACAATGTGCAAATAAAATGAATATCCTATCCTGCAAAGCACCAAAACGAGTCACACACTAGCTAGCAACATCTATGGTATGCAGTGGAAAATTAGCAAAAAAACACAGATAAGCTAACTGCTTCACATTACAGGCTAAAAACGGTTAATATTAGCATAACATTTAAGACAGAAACAACTTAGGGATAGCTTAATCTGCTGTTACAATAGCTAGATATACTGTAGTACCAACTTACATCGTCTCTGACTTCAGTACATGGCGAAAAAAATATTGCAAAAGCGTCAAGGCGTAACTTACTGAAAAACGTGCGTAATGAACGTAGCCGTAACTTTGCTTTAACTAAACAGTCTCTAGCATAAGTTCACAACATTGTGTGGTGTGTGTGTTGTGTGTTTCACATGACTGACAATACCCCATGAAGCTCATTGAGAACACCGTCAAGGTATGTTGCATAGCATAGTGATTTCGGGAGGGGGGCTGCTAGCTGAGTCACATGACTGACAGTCACACAGGGACTGTGGCTGCAGTTAAACAGTGTCATTACAGGCTCTCCCACATGTTATCCCCATTTAATAAACGAACTATTTAGTCAGATAGGCATTTGTTGTGAAAGAAATACAGTTATAATTTATAGCATTTTATTCAAAATCCAAATTTCATGCAGATGGGATTAATGCTATTGCAATGTGGGTAATGAATTAAAAAAAAAAAATAACAGCCCCATTAATGTCCGATTCACTCAAGATTTGGCATGGATGCTCATGTTGCTATGCGGAACAATGGTCTTTTTATTTGGTGGCAATCAGAATAAATCTTGGCCAGATACACAACACAACTTCCTGTTTCAATAGCCGCCACAGGAAGAAAAAAAAAATATATAAAAAAAATAAAAAAAAATTCTAACGGCGCCATCTAATGGCTTATTGACTTGAAATTTGGCATGCATGCTCACACCACTATGCGGAACAAATGTGTCATGTTTGGTGGTAATCGGAATAAATCTTGGCCAGATATGCAACTTCCTTTTCAAGAACCCGGACAGGAAGTTGGTACTATAACTTGCACATTTTTTTTGCACTATCAAAATTCTTTGGATAACTTTTCATCATTGTCAGTAGATAATACCTGCAAAGATTCAAGAAGATTGCAGTCACGGCCTAGAGGAGTTCCTTGAATGTGAAACACATGACAATTCATAAATTCAAAATGGCCGCCTTCTGGTTGGGCGGAGCTAATGAAGGTAAATGGGAAATATGTTCGCAATGGTTAGAGCAATATGCGTATCAAATTTGGTGAAGATCGGAGTAACTATGTCCAAGTTAAGGCCTTTCCAGACATTAGGGGCGCTATAGAGCCCGCCTACAGGTATGGGCCAAATGGCTGAACAGACTCCCAAAGCTCCCCATGTGTTTACGTGGGCGCCAAAATTTGTGAGTTTTCGTATATATTGAGGCCGTCAAAAATGAGCCCAAGTGCTAAATCCACTTAAGGGGGCGCTATAGAGCAACCGTACCACTCTCAAGCCTAAATGTGTATTCAGATGAAAGAGTTTCATATTCTGCACATGGCTGCAAGATTTTGAGAGTTTTCATTGGATCCTAAGGTCCTCAAAACGTCTTTGAAATATGAGACATTTCGCACGAAATTCGCCATATAAGATTATAAATTTTTTAGATTTTTTATAAAAATAGCCTGATACAGTTCCAGATGATACGCATGTTCCCTCAAAAATTGGTTAGATAAATTATGAAATTTTTTTTTTTTTCTGGGTGAACGTTAGGGGCGCTTTGGAGAGCTCTGTCATCCCCCCCGAGCCCAATCACTACAGAATTCTGTCATTTTTTTATAGGTGTGACATGTGTGCAAAAATTTTAATTTTACCACATGAGAAAGTCCTCAAAAATGACAGTGAAGGTGCGGAATAATAATAATAATAATTCTGATTAAAAAACTGCAAGCAGTGATGACATTTGCCCTCCACTCTTCAGTTCGGGGTACTGGCAGAGGCCAAATTTTTTCTGCCAGTGAATTTGCGCGGCACTCAATTTTTTTGCAAATTTTTTCACCAATGAAGATGGAAGTCCCTGCTGTAAGACTCTACGTCATACAGTTCATTATCTGTGGGGGGCGTGGCCAAATCCCAGGGGGCGGGTCAAAGCATCACCAATGAAGAAGGAACTCTCTGCTGAGTTCATTGACATCTTACCATGTAGCTTAAACGGTTCAAATGTTACGGACGGGGGCGTGGCCTGTGTGAGTGGGCGTGGTTAAAGTATAGGGGCCAGCTCAGTATCACATGTAGACCACACATTCTAAATGTTTCATTTTGTAAAAACGGATGATGTTTGTCATATTAGGCTGATTTCCTTTGCCAGTTGGTGGCGCTGTCTCCAAAAGTCCATATTGGCCTCTAGATGTCCTCAGGCCTGGACTCTTGGTGATTGTGGGAAATTTCAAGCAGATACAACAACGTACACTGTAGTTACAGCTAGTGGTGGGCGATACTGCAAAATTTGGTATCGATCCGATACACAAATACATATAGGGTCCGTAATTGCCGATACCGATACCAATACAATACTTTTTACTTAAAAAATACTTTTGTGTAGGGGAGAGCATTTCATTATTTCTGAGGTGAATGAATGATCAATTCTTTAGGCAATATTTTTTTTTATTAATGTATTGAAGTGCAAAAAATGATTAGTTATTAGGCACTGTAGAATGAATACAAACCAAATTTTACAGCCTTTTTAAAAATAAATAAATAAATAAATAGCCTAAAGAATAACAAATGTCTCCCTTTTTTTCTGGTTTTAAAATCAAATGAAATAAAGTGCACACAAGTTGCACAAGTGTATTTTAATGTTAGAGGGGGGCCACATAAGTGAATACAGCCCAGGTCTAAATTAATTAAAATTTGTCAGGTTGCTCTCAGCTTCTATGTCTTATTCTTGAGCAATCACACTAACTAATGCACAAGACGCGATATGACATGACTAACATAATATTAGCCTACTCTTACAAGCTACCTGGGTATTCTCTGCCTCTCTGAAATGACTCTCCCAACGAACTCTGTCTCTGTGCCGGGGTCTGAAAGTGGATTGATTTCCCTCCTCATTTCTTTCTAGTTTTTTGTAGATCAGCATTTTCCTTGTCATGTGTTTTTAAGTGTTTGTATAGGTTTGTAGTGTTGCCACAGTATCGAATGCTCTTTTTACACGTATCACAAGTTGCAGTATTATCATTTAGTGCAAAAATAGCTCCACACAACACTTCTCTTGCTCTCGGCCACCCTGATCTCTCATTCAATGTGCTATTAGTCTCGCTGTCCTCTGCGCGTTGTGTCAGTGAGTCACGTGACGACACAACAACGAATCACAGCAGAGGAGCAGGAGGGGAGGAGGAGCAATGTTCCAAGATGTGAAAGCGGCGTTTGCTCAGGAAGGTGGAAGACACAAGCAAAGTATAGTGAACACAGAGGAGAGATAACCCACTAAATTAAAATATCGATTCAATTACAGTTGTATCGATCAAATACCAATACCAGCGTTGGCATCGATACTATCGATATTTAGATCGATCCGCCCACCCCTAGTTACAGCCACTTTCTCCTTCATCAGAGTGGGTCTCTGTCTGTTGTGTGTGTGTGTGCTTCTGTCTGTCTGTCTGTGTGTGTGTGTGTGTGCTTCTGTCTGTGTGTGTGTGTGTGTGGTGTGTACAGATTGTGGGAAATTTCAAGCAGATACTTCGTACACTGTAGTTACAGCCACTTTCTCCTTCATCAGAGTGGGTCTCTCTGTGTGTGTGTGTGCTTCTGTCTGTGTGTGTGTGTGTGTGTGTGTGTGTGTGGTGTGGGTGTAGATGTATACCAAAAGATTCAATGAGTTTCCTTGAAAATAAAGTGCATCATTAGTGTGATGACCATTTACATTGTAGATTATCACTGAACTCATCAAAACTATGATGAACACATGCAGAATTAAAATACTTAACAAAAAAAGGGTCTATTTAATAACTCATGAAGCTCATTGAGAGAACACCAAGGGTTTGCAGCACTATCAGAAAAGCAAAGGGGGGGTACTCTGAAGAAACTAGAATATAAGACATGTTTTCACTTATTTCACACGTTTTTTGTTAAGTGTGTGTGCGTCTGTCTATGTGTGTGTGTGTATATCGGTCAGTCTGTGTGTGTGTGTGTGTGTGTTTTTTGATTGAATGAAGTTTCAGAAATAAATCCAAAAAGAAGGTACATTAACGTCACAGCTGATATGCCATCTTATTATCTAGTAGAATAGCATAGTATTAATCTAATCAAACGTAAAATACTGAAAGAAAATGTCTATCACAATGTGCAAATAAAATGAATATCCTATCCTGCAAAGCACCAAAAACGAGTCACACACTAGCTAGCAACATCTATGGTATGCAGTGGAAAATTAGCAAGCTAGCAAAACATAGATAAGCTAACTGCTTCACATTACAGGCTAAAAACGGTTAATATTAGCATAACATTTAAGACAAAAAAAAAAGCAGGGATAGCTGAAATAGTTTAATAACTTTTTTAAACAATACAACGCAGTGACTCACCAACAAAAGTTTTTCTGACTTCATTAGCCTTTCACGGGCGACTGCCGTGGTCCGTTAGCCAAAGCCCACCACTAGTGATTTTGGCCAGCCTGGAACTTCCAGCCTCTTTAGGGGTTGTTGGGCTTTAAATCCATGACCTTTAAATCCCAGATTAATCCACTTTATGTCCATAATTCAAATTGCACATCTTGGCCCTGTGTTTACAGGAAGTACAGGCCACCAAGTATGCCCCATATATGGGAGACATCAGCCAAAGACTAACTGAAAGATTACAGCCCTCTTAGCACTTGTACATGTCCTACATTCCTGTAATACTTTATAATCTCTAGCATGCAATCAAAGGTGCTAGAGCGGAACAAGATAGATATCTACCGTTTTATAGCTTAAATGGCCTCATTGGTTTGAGATATGGCATTGCATTTATATTGTATATTTGCATTATTTTTGAAGAAAAAATATTGGGTTTTTTTGATGAAATGCCTAATTATGTGCACCTATGATTATTTGGAATTATTAGGCCCGAGCACTCTGGCCACCACCGGTGTCCTAGCATTTAAGTGCAAGGAACCTATTGTTTTTCTAGGGATTTATTAGGCCCGAGCACGAGGTTAGGGCACCACCGTGTCCTAGCACGAAATGCAAGGAACCTATTGTTTTTGTAGGATTATTATTATTATTATTATTATTATTATTCCGCACCTTTACTGTCATTTTTGAGGGCTTTCTCATGTGGTAAAATTCGCAAAAATTTGCACACATGTCACACCTATAAAAAATGACAGAATTCTGTAGTGATTGGGCTCGGGGGAATGACAGAGCTCCATAGCGCCCCTAATGTTCACCCAGACAAAAAAAAAAAAGTCATAATTTAGCATTCAAATTTTCAGGGATCATGCGTATCATCTGGAACTGTATCAGGCTATTTTTATAAAAAATCTAAAAAATTTATAATTTACGATATGGCGAATTTCAGGCGAAATGTCTCATATTTCAAAGACGTTTTTGAGGACCTTAGGATTGATGAAAACTCTCAAAATCTTGCAGCCATGTGCAGAATATGAAACTCTTTCATCTGAATACACATTTAGGCTTGAGAGTGGTACGGTTGCTCTATAGCGCCCCCTAAGTGGATTTAGCACTTGGGCTCATTTTTGACGGCCTCAATATATACGAAAACTCACAAATTTTGGCCCATGTAAAGACCGGGGAGCTTTGGGAGTCTGTTCAGCCATTTGGCCCATACCTGTAGGCGGGCTCTATAGCGCCCCCTAATGTCTGGAAAGGCCTTAACTTGGACATAGTTACTCCGATCTTCACCAATTGATACACATATTGCTCTAACCATTGCGAACATATTTCCCATTTACCTTCATTAGCTCCGCCCAACCAGAAGGCGGCCATTTTGAATTTATGAATTGTCATGTGTTTCACATTCTTTCGAACTCCTCCTAGGCCGTGACTGCAATCTTCTTGAATCTTTGCAGGTATTATCTACTGACACTCATGATGAAAAGTTATCCAAAGAAATTTGATAGTGCAAAAAAATGTGCAAGTTATAGAGTACCAACTTCCTGTCCGGGTTCTTGAAAGAGGAAGTTGCATATCTGGCCAAGATTTATTCCGATTACCACCAAACATGACACATTTGTTCCGCATAGTGGTGTGAGCATCCATGCCAAATTTCAAGTCAATAAGCCATTAGATGGCGCCGTTAGAATTTTTTTTTTTTTTTTTTTTATTTTTTTCATCCTGTAGGCGGCTATTGAAACAGGAAGTTGTGTTGTGTATCTGGCCAAGATTTATTCTGATTGCCACCAAATAAAAAGACAGTTGTTCCGCATAGATAGCAACATGAGCATCCATGCCAAATCTTGAGTGAATCGGACATTATGGGGGCTGTTAGAATTTTTTTTAATTCATTACCCACATTGCAATAGCATTAATCCCATCTGCATGAAATTTAGGATTTTGAATAAAATGCTATAAATTATAACTGTATTTCTTTCACAACAAATGCCTATCTGACTAAATAGTTCGTTTATTAAATGGGGATAACATGTGGGAGAGCCTGTAATGACACTGTAATGTGACTCAGCTGGCAGCCACCCAACCCTCCCTGTGTGACTGTCAGTCATGTGACTCAGCTAGCAGCCCCCCCCTCCCTGAAATCACTATGTGATAGCAACATACCTTGACGGTGTTCTCAATGAGCTTCATGGGGTATTAAGTAGAGGTAGGACAAACACACACACACACACACACACAATGTTGTGAATTCCTTATGCTACAGAGACTGTTTAGTTAAAGTTACGTTAGTTACGGCTAATGCTCATTACGTACGTTAATTTCGTAAGTTACGCCAGAAATCGCCGACGCTTTGTGCTATTTTTATAACGGCAGTCGCCTGTACTGAAGTCAGAGACGATGTAAGTTGGTACTTACAGTATATCTAGCTATTGTAACAGCAGATTAAGCTATCCCTAAGTTGTTTCTGTCTTAAATGTTATGCTAATATTAACCGTTTTTAGCCTGTAATGTGAAGCAGTTAGCTTATCTGTGTTTTGCTAGCTTGCTAATTTTCCACTGCATACCATAGATGTTGCTAGCTAGTGTGTGACTCGTTTTTGGTGCTTTGCAGGATAGGATATTCATTTAATTTGCACATTGTGATAGACATTTTCTTTCAGTATTTTACGTTTGATTAGATTAATACTATGCTATTCTACTAGATAATAAGAGGCATATCAGCTGTGACGTTAATGTACCTTCTTTTTTTGGATTTATTTCTGAAACTTCATTCAATCAAACCCAACACACACACACACACACAGACTGACCGATATACACACACACACATAGACAGACGCACACACACTTAACAAAAAAGTGTGAAATAAGTGAAAACATGTCTTATATTCTAGTTTCTTCAGAGTACCCCCCCTTTTTTCTTTTTTTTTTTGAGCTTCATAGTGCTGCAAACCCTTGGTTTTGTTCTCTCAATGGCCTGTACTCTACACCCCCCCCCACACACAACACACACACACACACACACAGAAGCAACACACACACACACAGAGACCCACTCTGATGAAGGAGAAAGTGGCTGTAACTACAGTGTACGTTGTCGTATCTGCTTGAAATTTCCCCACACACACACACACACACACAGACAGACAGACACACACACACACACAGACAGAAGCACACACACACACACACAGACAGAAGCACAACACACACATGAAGACAGAAGCACACACACAACTACAGACAGAAGCACACACACACACACACAGACAGAAACACACACAATCTGTACAGAAGCACACACACACACACAGACGAAGCACACACACACACACACAGACAGAAGCACACACACACACACAGAGAGACCCACTCTGATGAAGGAGAAAATGGCTGTAACTAGGGGTGGGCGGATCGATCTAAATATCGATAGTATCGATGCCAACGCTGGTATTGGTATTTGATCGATACAACTGTAATTGAATTGATATTTTAATTTAGTTATCTCTCCTCTACGTTCACTATACTTTGCTTGTGTCTTCCACCTTCCTGAGCAAACGCCGCTTTCACATCTTGGAACATTGCTCCTCCCCCCTCCTGCTCCTCTGCTGTGATTCGTTGTTGTGTCGTCACGTGACTCACTGACACAACGCGCAGAGGAGCAGCGAGACTGATAGCACATTGAATGAGAGATCAGGGTGGCCAAGAGCAAGAGAAGTGTTGTGTGGAGCTATTTTACGGCACTAAATGATAATACTGCAACTTGTGATACGTGTAAAAAGAGCATTCGATACTGTGGCAACACTACAAACCTATACAAACACTTAAAAACACATGACAAGGAAAATGCTGATCTACAAAAACGAAGAAATGAGGAGGGAAATCAATCCACTTCCAGACCCCCGGCACAGAGACAGAGTTCGTTGGGAGAGTCATTTCAGAGAGGCAGAGAATACCCAGGTAGCTTGTAAGAGTAGGCTAATATTATGTTAGTCATGTCATATCGCGTCTTGTGCATTAGTTAGTGTGATTGCTCAAGAATAAGACATCGCGAAGCTGAGAGCAACCTGACAAATTTTAATTAATTTAGACCTGGGCTGTATTCACTTATCACGCCCCCCCCTCTAACATTAAAATACACTTGTGCAACTTGTGTGCACTTTATTTCATTTGATTTTAAAACCAGAAAAAAGGGAGACATTTGTTATTCTTTAGGCTATTTATTTATTTTTTAAAAAGGCTGTAAAATTTGGTTTGTATTCATTCTACAGTGCCTAATAACTAATCATTTTTTGCACTTCAATACATTAATAAAAAAAATATTGCCTAAAGAATTGATCATTCATTCACCTCAGAAATAATGAAATGCTCTCCCCTACACAAAAGTATTTTTTAAGTAAAAAGTATCGTATTGGTATCGGTATCGGCAATTTGGACCCTATATGTATTTGGTATCGGATCGATACCAAATTTTGCAGTATCGCCCACCACTAGCTGTAACTACAGTGTACGTTGTCGTTGTCGTCTGCTTGAAATTTCCCACAATCACCAAGAGTCCAGGCCTGAGGACATCTAGAGGCCAATATGGACTTTTTGGAGACAGCGCCACCAACTGGCAACAGGAAATCAGCCTAATATGACAAACATCATCCGATTTACATGAAACTTAGTATGTGTGGTCTACATGTGATACTGAGCTGGCCCCTATACTTTAACCACGCCCACTCACACAGGCCACGCCCCCGTCCGTAACATTTGAACCGTTTAAGCTACAGTCGTGTGTAAGATGTCAATGAACTCAGCAGAGAGTCTTCATTGGTGATGCTTTGACCCGCCCCCCCTGGATTTGGCCACGCCCCCTCCACAGATAATGAACTGTATGACGTAGAGTCTTACAGCAGGGACTTCCATCTTCATTGGTGACAATTTGCAGTGTCTCAGTGCCGCGCAAATTCACTGCCGCAAAGATTGGCCTCAGCCAGTACCCCGAACTGCGAAGAGGCGAGGGGTGTCATCACTGCATGCAGTTTTAATTATTTTATTTTTGTCATATTTGAAGAACAGTTTTCAGTGGTACACACAAATGCTTGTGTAGCATTGTTGTCACACCTATAAAAAATGACAGAATTATGTATTGATTGGGCATAGGGGATGACAAAAGAGGGCAAAAGCGTCTGACTTTTTTTTGAAAAAAAAGTCTAATTTTTTCATCTGTAAAATTTTTAATGATTATTTCTTCATCAGTGTGACTCCCTATTATTTGAAAATGTTTTAAAAAAATGGCTTAGGTTTTACCTATATCTGTGAATCATGTTCATACATATCTGGAAGAGTCATGTCTCATTTTAAAATTTTTTGTCTTTAAGGTCCTACAACCATTTTTAATTCAAATGACCCATTGCAAAATATGAAATATTTACTGAACCCAATTTGGCCTGAGCAAATGATGGTTGCAGTAAAATTCAAGCTGTAAAACACAGATTAGCACTTGGGCTCATTTTATTGGCTTTTAAAAAATAAATTAGCAAAATTTAAACTGTAAAAACCTTTGGGATGTTCAGCTTAATCTGCTGTTACAATAGCTAGATGTAAAGTACCAATTTACATCGTCTCTGACTTCAGTACAGGCGACTGCCGTAATAAAATAACACAGACGTCAACCATTTCTGGCATAACTTACGAAATTAACGCTTAATGAACGTCCGCCTAACGAACTTTAACTAAACAGTCTCTGTAGCATGAGGAATTCATAACAGTGTGTGTGTGTGTGTGTGTGTGTGTGTGTGTGTGTTTGTCCTACCTCTATATTGAAGCTCAAGCTATGTTGCCATAGCATAGTGATTTCAGGGGGGGGAGCTGCTAGCTGAGTCACATGACTGACAGTCACACAGGGAGGGAGGAAGGGGGTGGCTGCCAGCTGAGTCACATGACTGACAGTCACAGACTGTAGTGCAGTTAAACATGTCATTTGGCTCTCCCACATGTTATCCCCATTTAATAAACGAACTATTCAGTCAGATAGGCATTTGTTGTGAAAGAAATACAGTTATTTTTTATAGCATTTTTTTCAAAAAATCTGTAACATTTCATGCAGATGGGATTAATGCTATTGCAATGTGGGTAATGAATTAAAAAAAAAAATTCTAACAGCCCCATATAATGTCCATTCACTCAAGATTTGGCATGGATGGTCATGTTGCTATGGGGAACAATGGTCTTTTATTTGGTGGCAATTGAATAAATCTTGGCCAGATACACAACACAACTTCCTGTTTCAATAGCCGCCTACAGGATGAAAAAAAAAATATATTAAAAAATAAAAAAATTCTAACGGCGCCATCTAATGGCTTATTGACTGAATAGAAATTTGGCATGTATGCTCACACCACTATGCGGAACAAATGTGTCATGTTTGGTGGTAATCAGAATAAATCTTGGCCAGATATGCAACTTCCTCTTTCAAGAACCCGGACAGGAAGTTGGTACTCTATAACTTGCACATTTTTCACACTATCAAATTTTTTGGATAACTTTTCATCACAGAGTGTCAGTAGATATTACCTGCAAAGATTCAAGAAGATTGCAGTCACGGCCTAGGAGGAGTTCGAAAGAATGTGAAACACATGACAATTCATAAATTCAAAATGGCCGCCTTCTGGTTGGGCGGAGCTAATAAAGGTAAATGGGAAATATGTTCGCAATGGTTAGAGCAATATGTGTATCAAATTTGGTGAAGGTCGAGTAACTATGTCCAAGTTAAGGCCTTTCCACACATTAGGGGCGCTATAGAGCCCCCCTTACAGGTATGGGCCAAATCGCTGAACAGACTCCCAAAGCTCCCGGTGTTTACGTGGACGCCAAAATTTGTGAGTTTTTTCAGTATATATTGAGGCCGTCAAAAATGAGCCCAAGTGCTAAATCCACTTAAGGGGGCGCTATAGAGCAACCGTACCACTCTCAAGCCTAAATGTGTATTCAGATGAAAGAGTTTCATATTCTGCACATGGCTGCAAGATTTTGAGAGTTTTAAATATCCTAAGGTCCTCAAAAACGTCTTTGAAATATGAGACATTTCGCATATAAATTTCCATATCGTTTGTTTATAAATTTTTTAATTTTTTAAAAAATAGCCTGATACAGTTCCAGATGATACGCATGTTCCCTGAAAAATTGAAGATGAATTATGAAATTTTTTTTTTTTTTCCACATTAGGGGGCGCTATGGAGACTCTGTCATTGCCCAGAGCCCAATCACTACAGAATTCTGTCATTTTTTATAGGTGTGACATGTGTGCAAATTTTTGCGAATTTTACCACATGAGAAAGTCCTCAAAAATGACAGTGAACACACAATTCAATAATAATAATAATTAAAACTGCAAGCAGTGATGAAGGGCCCTCGCCTCTTCGCAGTTCGGGGTACTGGCAGAGGCCAATCTTTGCGGCAGTGAATTTGCGCTTGTGCACTCAGACACCTGCAAATTGTCACCAATGAAGATGGAAGTCCCTGCTGTAAGACTCTCGTCATACAGTTCATTATCTGTGGAGGGGGCGTGGCCAAATCCCAGGGGCGCGGGTCAAAGCATCACCAATGAAGAAGGAACTCTCTGCTGAGTTCATTGACATCTTACACACGACTGTAGCTTAAACGGTTCAAATGTTACGGACGGGGGCGTGGCCTGTGTGATGGGCGTGGTTAAAGTATAGGGGCCAGCTCAGTATCACATGTAGACCACACATTCTAAGTTTCATGTAAATCGGATGATGTTTGTCATATTAGGCTGATTTCCTGTTGCCAGTTGGTGGCGCTGTCTCCAAAAAGTCCATATTGGCCTCTAGATGTCCTCAGGCCTGGACTCTTGGTGATTGTGGGAAATTTCAAGCAGATGTCGACAACGTACACTGTAGTTACAGCTAGTGGTGGGCGATACTGCAAAATTTGGTATCGATCCGATACCAAATACATATAGGGTCCAAATTGCCGATACCGATACCAATACGATACTTTTTACTTAAAAAATACTTTTGTGTAGGGGAGAGCATTTCATTATTTCTGAGGTGAATGAATGATCAATTCTTTAGGCAATATTTTTTTATTAATGTATTGAAGTGCAAAAATGATTAGTTATTAGGCACTGTAGAATGAATACAAACCAAATTTTACAGCCTTTTTAAAAAATAAATAAATAAATAAATAGCCTAAAGAATAACAAATGTCTCCCTTTTTTTTGGTTTTAAAATCAAATGAAATAAAGTGCACACAAGTTGTAAGTGTTTTTAATGTTAGAGGGGGCGCCCACCATAAGTGAATACAGCCCAGGTCTAAATTAATTAAAATTTGTCAGGTTGCTCTCAGCTTCGCGATGTCTTATTCTTGAGCAATCACACTAACTAATGCACAAGACAGCGATATGACATGACTAACATAATATTAGCCTACTCTTACAAGCTACCTGGGTATTCTCTGCCTCTCTGAAATGACTCTCCCAACGAACTCTGTCTCTGTGCCGGGGTCTGGAAGTGGATTGATTTCCTCCTCATTTCTTCGTTTTTGTAGATCAGCATTTTCCTTGTCATGTGTTTTTAAGTGTTTGTATAGGTTTGTAGTGTTGCCACAGTATCGAATGCTCTTTTACACGTATCACAAGTTGCAGTATTATCATTTAGTGCCGTAAAATAGCTCCACACAACACTTCTCTTGCTCTTGGCCACCCTGATCTCTCATTCAATGTGCTATCAGTCTCGCTGCTCCTCTGCGGCGTTGTGTCAGTGAGTCACGTGGTACGACACAACAACGAATCACAGCAGAGGAGCAGGAGGGGAGGAGGAGCAATGTTCCAAGATGTGAAAGCGGCGTTTGCTCAGGAAGGTGGAAGACACAAGCAAAGTATAGTGAACGTTCAGAGGAGAGATAACTAAATTAAAATATCAATTCAATTACAGTTGTATCGATCAAATACCAATACCAGCGTTGGCATCGATACTATCGATATTTAGATCGATCCGCCCACCCCTAGTTACAGCCATTTTCTCCTTCATCAGAGTGGGTCTCTCTGTGTGTGTGTGTGTGCACTTCTGTCTGTGTGTGTGTGTGTGCTTCTGTCTGTGTGTGTGTTGTGAGGTTCTGTTGTGTGTGTGTGTGTGCTTCTGTCTGTGTGTGTCCTGTGTGTGGGTCTGTCTGTGTGTGTGTGTGTGCTTCTGTCTGTGTGTGTGTGTGTGTGGGTGTACAGATTGTGGGAAATTTCAAGCAGATACACAACGTACACTGTAGTTACAGCCACTTTCTCCTTCCATTTATCAGAGTGGGTCTCTCTGTGTGTGTGTGTGTGTGTGTGTGTGTGTGTGTGTGTTGTGTGTGTGTGTGGGGGGGGTGTAGAGTACAGGCCATTGAGAGAACACCAAGGGTTTGCAGCACTATCAAAAAAGCAAAGAGGGGGGGTACTTGAAGAAACTAGAATATAAGACATGTTTTCACTTATTTCACACTTTTTTGTTAAGTGTGTGTGATGTCTATGTGTGTGTGTGTATATCGGTCAGTCTGTGTGTGTGTGTGTGTGTGTGGGGTTTGATTGAATGAAGTTTCAGAAATAAATCCAAAAAGAAGGTACATTAACGTCACAGCTGATATGCCTCTTATTATCTAGTAGAATAGCATAGTATTAATCTAATCAAACGTAAAATACTGAAAGAAAATGTCTATCACAATGTGCAAATAAAATGAATATCCTATCCTGCAAAGCACCAAAAACGAGTCACACACTAGCTAGCAACATCTATGGTATGCAGTGGAAAATTAGCAAGCTAGCAAAACACAGATAAGCTAACTGCTTCACATTACAGGGTAAAAACGGTTAATATTAGCATAACATTTAAGACAGAAACAACTTAGGGATAGCTTAATCTGCTGTTACAATAGCTAGATATACTGTAAGTACCAACTTACATCGTCTCTGACTTCAGTACAGGCGACTGCCGTTATAAAAATAACACAAAGCGTCGGCGATTTCTGGCGTAACTTTACGTAATTAACGCGTAATGAACGTAGCCGTAACTAACGTAACTTTAACTAAACAGTCTCTGTAGCATAAAGGAATTCACAACATTGTGTGTGTGTGTGTGTACCTGTGTTTGTCCTACCTCTACTTAATACCCCATGAAGCTCATTGAGAACACCGTTGCAAGCTGGTATGTTGCTATAGCATAGTGATTTCAGGGAGGGGGGCTGCTAGCTGAGTCACATGACTGACAGTCACACAGGGAGGGTTGGGTGGCTGCCAGCTGAGTCACATTACACAACAGTGTCATTACAGGCTCTCCCACATGTTATCCCCATTTAATAAACGAACTATTTAGTCAGATAGGCATTTGTTGTGAAAAGAAATACAGTTATAATTTATAGCATTTTATTCAAAATCCAAATTTCATGCAGATGGGATTAATGCTATTGCAATGTGGGTAATGAATTAAAAAAAAAAATTCTAACAGCCCCATATAATGTCCGATTCACTCAAGATTTGGCATGGATGGTCATGTTGCTATGTTGAAACAATGGTCTTTTTTTTTGGTGGCAATCAGAATAAATCTTGGCCAGATACACAACACAACTTCCTGTTTCAATAGCCGCCTACAGGATGAAAAAAATATATAAAAAAAAATAAAAAAATTCTAACGGCGCCATCTAATGGCTTATTGACTGGAAATTTGGCATGCATGCTCACACCACTATGCGGAACAAACGTGTCATGTTTGGTGGTAATCGGAATAAATCTTGGCCAGATATGCAACTTCCTCTTTCAAGAACCCGACAGGAAGTTGGTACTCATAACTTGCACATTTTTTTCGCACTATCAAAATTCTTTGGATAACTTTTCATCATGAGTGTCAGTAGATAATACCTGCAAAGATTCAAGAAGATTGCAGTCACGGCCTAGGAGGAGTTGGAAAGAATGTGAAACACATGACAATTCATAAATTCAAAATGGCCGCCTTCTGGTTGGGCGGAGCTAATGAAGGTAAATTGGAAATATGTTCGCAATGGTTAGAGCAATATGCGTATCAAATTTGGTGAAGATCGGAGTAACTATGTCCAAGTTAAGGCCTTTCCAGACATTAGGGGGCGCTATAGAGCCCGCCTACAGGTATGGGCCAAATCGGCTGAACAGACTCCCAAAGCTCCCCGGTGTTTACGTGGGCGCCAAAATTTGTGAGTTTTCGTATATATTGAGGCCGTCAAAAATGTGCCCAAGTGCTAAATCCACTTAAGGGGGGCGCTATAGAGCAACCGTACCACTCTCAAGCCTAAATGTGTATTCAGATGAAAGAGTTTCATATTCTGCACATGGCTGCAAGATTTTGAGAGTTTTCGTGGATCCTAAGGTCCTCAAAAACGTCTTTGAAATATGAGACATTTTTGAAAATTCGCCATATCGTGAATTATAAATTTTTTTGATTTTTTATAAAAATAGCCTGATACAGTTCCAGATGATACGCATGTTCCCTCAAAAATTGGTTAGATAAATTATGAAATTTTTTTTCTGGGTGAACGTTAGGGGGCGCTATGGAGAGCTCTGTCATCCCCCGAGCCCAATCACTACAGAATTCTGTCATTTTTTATAGGTGTGACATGTGTGCAAATTTTTGCGAATTTTACCACATGAGAAAGTCCTCAAAAATGACAGTGAAGGTGCGGAATAATAATAATAATAATAATCCCTAGAAAAATTTGGGTTCCTTGCAAACACACCAGGTGCTGCAAGCAGTGATGACGGGCCCTCGCCTCTTCGCAGTTCGGGGTACTGGCTGAGGCCAATCTTTTAAGCGGCAGTGAATTTGCGCGGCACTCAGACACTGCAAATTGTCACCAATGAAGATGGAAGTCCCTGCTGTAAGACTCTACGTCATACAGTTCATTATCTGTGGAGGGGGCGTGGCCAAATCCCAGGGGGCGGGTCAAAGCATCACCAATGAAGAAGGAACTCTCTGCTGAGTTCATTGACATCTTACACACGACTGTAGCTTAAACGGTTCAAATGTTACGGACGGGGGCGTGGCCGGTGTGAGTGGGCGTGGTTAAAGTATAGGGGCCAGCTCAGTATCACATGTAGACCACACATACTAAGTTTCATGTAAATCGGATGATGTTTGTCATATTAGGCTGATTTCCTGTTGCCAGTTGGTGGCGCTGTCTCCAAAGTCCATATTGGCCTCTAGATGTCCTCAGGCCTGGACTCTTGGTGATTGTGGGAAATTTCAAGCAGATACGACAACGTACACTGTAGTTACAGCTAGTGGTGGGCGATACTGCAAAATTTGGTATCGATCCGATACCAAATACATATAGGGTCCGTATTGCCGATACCGATACCAATACGATACTTTTTACTTAAAAAATACTTTTTTGTGTAGGGAGAGCATTTCATTATTTCTGAGGTGAATGAATGATCAATTCTTTAGGCAATATTTTTTTATTAATGTATTGAAGTGCAAAAAATGATTAGTTATTAGGCACTGTAGAATGAATACAAACCAAATTTTACAGCCTTTTTAAAAAATAAATAAATAGCCTAAAGAATAACAAATGTCTCCCTTTTTTCTGGTTTTAAAATCAAATGAAATAAAGTGCACACAAGTTGCACAAGTGTATTTTAATGTTAGAGGGGGCGCGTGATAAGTGAATACAGCCCAGGTCTAAATTAATTAAAATTTGTCAGGTTGCTCTCAGCTTCGCGATGTCTTATTCTTGAGCAATCACACTAACTAATGCACAAGACGCGATATGACATGACTAACATAATATTAGCCTACTCTTACAAGCTACCTGGGTATTCTCTGCCTCTCTGAAATGACTCTCCCAACGAACTCTGTCTCTGTGCCGGGGTCTGGAAGTGGATTGATTTCCCCCTCATTTCTTCGTTTTTTGTAGATCAGCATTTTCCTTGTCATGTGTTTTTAAGTGTTTGTATAGGTTTGTAGTGTTGCCACAGTATCGAATGCTCTTTTTACACGTATCACAAGTTGCAGTATTATCATTTAGTGCCGTAAAATAGCTCCACACAACACTTCTCTTGCTCTTGGCCACCCTGATCTCTCATTCAATGTGCTATCAGTCTCGCTGCTCCTCTGCGCGTTGTGTCAGTGAGTCACGTGGACGACACAACAACGAATCACAGCAGAGGAGCAGGAGGGGGAGGAGGAGCAATGTTCCAAGATGTGAAAGCGGCGTTTGCTCAGGAAGGTGGAAGACACAAGCAAAGTATAGTGAACGTAGAGGAGAGATAACTAAATTAAAATATCAATTCAATTACAGTTTACAGTATCGATCAAATACCAATACCAGCGTTGGCATCGATACTATCGATATTTAGATCGATCCGCCCACCCCTAGTTACAGCCACTTTCTCCTTCATCAGAGTGGGTCTCTCTGTGTGTGTGTGTGTGCGCTTCTGTCTGTGTGTGTGTGTGTGTGTGTGTGCTTCTGTCTGTGTGTGTGTGTGTGTGTGGGTACAGATTGTGGGAAATTTCAAGCAGATACTGACAAGCGTACCTCTGTAGTTACAGCCACTTTCTCCTTCATCAGAAAATGTGGGTGTCTCTGAATGTGTGTCTTCTGTCAAAGTGTGTGTGTGTGTGTGTGTGTGTGCAGTGGAAAATTAGCAAGCTAGAGGCCAAAGATTCAATGAGTTTCACATTATTTTCAACGGTGACCATTTAACATTTAAGACAGAAACAATCACCCTGAACTCATCAAAACTATGATGAACACATGTGATTTATTTAATAACTTTTAAAAAAAACTGGTGACTACCAAATTGCTCATGAAGCTCATTTGAGAGAACACCAAGGGTTTGCAGCACTATCAAAAAAGCAAAGGGGGGGGGGCTACTCTGAAGAAACTAGAATATAAGACATGTTTTCACTTATTTCACACTTTTTTGTTAAGTGTGTGTGCGTCTGTCTATGTGTGTCCATAATTCATCGTTTACAGTGTGTATATCGGTCTGTCTGTGTGTGTGTGTGTGTGTTGGGTTTGATTGAATGAAGTTTCAGAAATAAATCCAAAAGAAGGTACATTAACGTCACAGCTGATATGCCTCTTATTATCTAGTAGAATAGCATAGTATTAATCTAATCAAACGTAAAATACTGAAAGAAAATGTCTATCACAATGTGCAAATAAAATGAATATCCTATCCTGCAAAGCACCAAAAACGAGTCACACACTAGCTAGCAACATCTATGGTATGCAGTGGAAAATTAGCAAGCTAGCAAAACACAGATAAGCTAACTGCTTCACATTACAGGCCTAAAAACCATTTAACATTAGCATAACATTTAAGACAGAAACAACTTAGGGATAGCTTAATCTGCTGTTACAATAGCTAGATATACTGTAAGTACCAACTTACATCGTCTCTGACTTCAGTACAGGCGACTGCCGTAATAAAAATAACACAGACGTCGCGACAATTTCTGGCGTAACTTACGTAATTAACGTACGTAATGAACGTAGCCGTAACTAACGTAACTTTAACTAAACAGTCTCTGTAGCATGAGGAATTCATAACATGTGTGTGTGTGTGTGTGTGTGTGTTTGTCCTACCTCTATTAAGGTTTGTCTACCTCTATATTGAACACCGTCAGCTATGTTGCTTAGCATAGTGATTTCAGGGGGGGGCTGCTAGCTGAGTCACATGACTGACAGTCACACAGGGAGAGGGTTGGGTGGCTGCCAGCTGAGTCACATGACTGACAGTCACAGACTGTAGTGCAGTTAAACAGTGTCATTACAGGCTCTCCCACATGTTATCCCCATTTAATAAACGAACTATTCAGTCAGATAGGCATTTGTTGTGAAAGAAATACAGTTACAATTTATAGCATTTTATTCAAAATCCAACATTTCATGCAGATGGGATTAATGCTATTGCAATGTGGGTAATGAATTAAAAAAAAAAAAATTCTAACAGCCCCATATAATGTCCGATTCACTCAAGATTTGGCATGGATGGTCATGTTGCTATGCGGAACAATGGTCTTTTATTTGGTGGCAGTCAGAATAAATCTTGGCCAGATACACAACACAACTTCCTGTTTCAATAGCCGCCTACAGGATGAAAAAAATATATAAAAAAAAATAAAAAAAATTCTAACGGCGCCATCTAATGGCTTATTGACTTGAAATTTGGCATGCATGCTCACACCACTATGCGGAACAAATGTGTCATGTTTGGTGGTAATCGGAATAAATCTTGGCCAGATATGCAACTTCCTCTTTCAAGAACCCGACAGGAAGTTGGTACTCTATAACTTGCACATTTTTTTGCACTATCAAATTTCTTTGGATAACTTTTCATCACGAGTGTCAGTAGATAATACCTGCAAAGATTCAAGAAGATTGCAGTCACGGCCTAGGAGGAGTTGGAAAGAATGTGAAACACATGACAATTCATAAATTCAAAATGTCCGCCTTCTGGTTGGGCGGAGCTAATGAAGGTAAATGGAAATATGTTCGCAATGGTTAGAGCAATATGCGTATCAAATTTGGTGAAGATCGGAGTAACTATGTCCAAGTTAAGGCCTTTCCAGACATTAGGGGCGCTATAGAGCCCGCCTACAGGTATGGGCCAAATGCTGAACAGACTCCCAAAGCTCCCGGTGTTTACGTGGACGCCAAAATTTGTGAGTTTTCGTATATATTGAGGCCGTCAAAAATGTGCCCAAGTGCTAAATCCACTTAAGGGGGCGCTATAGAGCAACCGTACCACTCTCAAGCCTAAATGTGTATTCAGATGAAAGAGTTTCATATTCTGCACATGGCTGCAAGATTTTGAGAGTTTTATGGATCCTAAGGTCCTCAAAAACGTCTTTGAAATATGAGACATTTCGCATACTAAATTCGCCATATCGTTAAATTATAAATTTTTTAGATTTTTTATAAAAATAGCCTGATACAGTTCCAGATGATACGCATGATCCCAAAAAGTTGGTTAGATAAATTATGAAATTTTTTTTTCTGGGTGAACATTAGGGGGCGCTATGGAGCACTCTGTCATCCCCCGAGCCCAATCACTACAGAATTCTGTCATTTTTATAGGTGTGACATGTGTGCAAATTTTTTTGCGAATTTTACCACATGAGAAAGTCCTCAAAAATGACAGTAAAGGTGCGGAATAATAATAATTAAAAAAACTGCAAGCAGTGATGAAGGGCCCTCGCCTCTTCGCAGTTCGGGGGTACTGGCTGAGGCCAATCTTTGCGGCAGTGAATTTGCGCGGCACTGAGACACTGCAAATCGTCACCAATGAAGATGGAAGTCCCTGCTGTAAGACTCTACGTCATACAGTTCATTATCTGTGGAGGGGGCGTGGCCAAATCCCAGGGGGCGGGTCAAAGCATCACCAATGAAGAAGGAACTCTCTGCTGAGTTCATTGACATCTTACACACGACTGTAGCTTAAACGGTTCAAATGTTACGGACGGGGGCGTGGCCGGTGTGAGTGGGCGTGGTTAAAGTATAGGGGCCAGCTCAGTATCACATGTAGACCACACATACTAAGTTTCATGTAAATCGGATGATGTTTGTCATATTAGGCTGATTTCCTGTTGCCAGTTGGTGGCGCTGTCTCCAAAAGTCCATATTGGCCTCTAGATGTCCTCAGGCCTGGACTCTTGGTGATTGTGGGAAATTTCAAGCAGATACGACAACGTACACTGTAGTTACAGCTAGTGGTGGGCGATACTGCAAAAAATTTGGTATCGATCCGATACCAAATACATATAGGGTCCGTATTGCCGATACCGATACCAATACCGATACTTTTTACTTAAAAAATACTTTTGTGTAGGGAGAGCATTTCATTATTTCTGAGGTGAATGAATGATCAATTCTTTAGGCAATATTTTTTTATTAATGTATTGAAGTGCAAAAAATGATTAGTTATTAGGCACTGTAGAATGAATACAAACCAAATTTTACAGCCTTTTTAAAAATAAATAAATAAATAAATAGCCTAAAGAATAACAAATGTCTCCCTTTTTTCGGTTTTAAAATCAAATGAAATAAAGTGCACACAAGTTGCACAAGTGTATTTTAATGTTAGAGGGGGCGCGTGATAAGTGAATACAGCCCAGGTCTAAATTAATTAAAATTTGTCAGGTTGCTCTCAGCTTCGCGATGTCTTATTCTTGAGCAATCACACTAACTAATGCACAAGACGCGATATGACATGACTAACATAATATTAGCCTACTCTTACAAGCTACCTGGGTATTCTCTGCCTCTCTGAAATGACTCTCCCAACGAACTCTGTCTCTGTGCCGGGGGTCTGGAAGTGGATTGATTTCCCTCCTCATTTCTTCGTTTTTTTGTAGATCAGCATTTTCCTTGTCATGTGTTTTTAAGTGTTTGTATAGGTTTGTAGTGTTGCCACAGTATCGAATGCTCTTTTTACACGTATCACAAGTTGCAGTATTATCATTTAGTGCCGTAAAATAGCTCCACACAACACTTCTCTTGCTCTTGGCCACCCTGATCTCTCATTCAATGTGCTATCAGTCTCGCTGCTCCTCTGCGCCGTTGTGTCAGTGAGTCACGTGGCGACACAACAACGAATCACAGCAGAGGAGCAGGAGGGGGGGAGGAGGAGCAATGTTCCAAGATGTGAAAGCGGCGTTTGCTCAGGAAGGTGGAAGACACAAGCAAAGTATAGTGAACGTAGAGGAGAGATAACTAAATTAAAATATCAATTCAATTACAGTTGTATCGATCAAATACCAATACCAGCGTTGGCATCGATACTATCGATATTTAGATCGATCCGCCCACCCCTAGTTACAGCCACTTTCTCCTTCATCAGAGTGGGTCTCTCTGTGTGTGTGTGTGTGTGCTTCTGTCTGTGTGTGTGTGTGTGTGTCTGTCTGTGTGTGTGTGTGTGTTCTGTCTGTCTGTGTGTTTCAAGAAACTAGTCTGTGTGTGTGTGTAGTTACAGCCACTGTGTGTGTGCTGTGCTGTCTGTGTGTGTGTGTGTTCTGTCTGTGTGTGTGTGTGTGTGGGTGTACAGATTGTGGGAAATTTCAAGCAGATACGACAACGTACACTGTAGTTACAGCCACATTTTCCTTCATCAGATGGGTCTCTGTCATGTGTGTGTGTGTGTGCTTCTGTGTGTGTGTGTGTGTGTGTGTGTGTGTGGGGGTTGTAGAGTAAAGGCCATTGAGAGAACACCAAGGGTTTGCAGCATTATCAAAAAGCAAAGAGGGGGGGGGTACTCTGAAGAAACTAGAATATAAGACATGTTTTCACTTATTTCACACTTTTTTTAAGTGTGTGCGTCTGTCTATGTGTGTGTGTGTGTATATCGGTCAGTCTGTGTGTGTGTGTGTGTGTGTTGGGTTTGATTGAATGAAGTTTCAGAAATAAATCCAAAAGAAGGTACATTAACGCCACAGCTGATATGCCTCTTATTATCTAGTAGAATAGCATAGTATTAATCTAATCAAACGTAAAATACTGAAAGAAAATGTCTATCACAATGTGCAAATAAAATGAATATCCTATCCTGCAAAGCACCAAAAACGAGTCACACACTAGCTAGCAACATCTATGGTATGCAGTGGAAAATTAGCAAGCTAGCAAAACACAGATAAGCTAACTGCTTCACATTACAGGGTAAAAACGGTTAATATTAGCATAACATTTAAGACAGAAACAACTTAGGGATAGCTTAATCTGCTGTTACAATAGCTAGATATACTGTAAGTACCAACTTACATCGTCTCTGACTTCAGTACAGGCGACTGCCGTTATAAAAATAGCACAAAGCGCGGCGATTTCTGGCGTAACTTTACGTAATTAACGTGCGTAATGAACGTAGCCAAAACTAACGTAACTTTAACTAAACAGTCTCTGTAGCATAAGGAATTCACAACATTGTGTGTGTGTGTGTGTGTGTTGTGTTTGTCCTACCTCTATTAATACCCCATGAAGCTCATTGAGAACACCGTCAAGGTATGTTGCTATAGCATAGTGATTTCAGGGAGGGGGGCTGCTAGCTGAGTCACATGACTGACAGTCACACAGGGAGGGTTGGGTGGCTGCCAGCTGAGTCACATTACAGTGTCATTACAGGCTCTCCCACATGTTATCCCCATTTAATAAACGAACTATTCAGTCAGATAGGCATTTGTTGTGAAAGAAATACAGTTATAATTTATAGCATTTTATTCAAAATCCAAATTTCATGCAGATGGGATTAATGCTATTGCAATGTGGGTAATGAATTAAAAAAAAATTCTAACAGCCCCATATAATGTCCGATTCACTCAAGATTTGGCATGGATGGTCATGTTGCTATGCGGAACAATGGTCTTTTTATTTGGTGGCAATCAGAATAAATCTTGGCCAGATACACAACACAACTTCCTGTTTCAATAGCCGCCTACAGGATGAAAAAAAATATATAAAAAAAAAAAAAAATTCTAACGGCGCCATCTAATGGCTTATTGACTCGAAATTTGGCATGCATGCTCACACCACTATGCGGAACAAATGTGTCATGTTTGGTGGTAATCGGAATAAATCTTGGCCAGATATGCAACTTCCTCTTTCAAGAACCCGACAGGAAGTTGGTACTCAATAACTTGCACATTTTTTTGCACTATCAAAATTCTTTGGATAACTTTTCATCATGAGTGTCAGTAGATAATACCTGCAAAGATTCAAGAAGATTGCAGTCACGGCCTAGGAGGAGTTGGAAAGAATGTGAAAACACATGACAATTCATAAATTCAAAATGGCCGCCTTCTGGTTGGGCGGAGCTAATGAAGGTAAATTGGAAATATGTTCGCAATGGTTAGAGCAATATGCGTATCAAATTTGGTGAAGATCGAGTAACTATGTCCAAGTTAAGGCCTTTCCAGACATTAGGGGGCGCTATAGAGCCCGCCTACAGGTATGGGCCAAATCGCTGAACAGACTCCCAAAGCTCCCCGGTGTTTACGTGGACGCCAAAATTTGTGAGTTTTCGTATATATTGAGGCCGTCAAAAATGTGCCCAAGTGCTAAATCCACTTAAGGGGCGCTATAGAGCAACCGTACCACTCTCAAGCCTAAATGTGTATTCAGATGAAAGAGTTTCATATTCTGCACATGGCTGCAAGATTTTGAGAGTTTTCGTGGATCCTAAGGTCCTCAAAAACGTCTTTGAAATATGAGACATTTCGCACGAAATTCGCCATATCGTAAATTATAAATTTTTTTAGATTTTTTATAAAAATAGCCTGATACAGTTCCAGATGATACGCATGTTCCCTCAAAAATTGGTTAGATAAATTATGAAATTTTTTTTTTTTTCTGGGTGAACGTTAGGGGGCGCTATGGAGAGCTCTGTCATCCCCCGAGCCCAATCACTACAGAATTCTGTCATTTTTTATAGGTGTGACATGTGTGCAAATTTTTGCGAATTTTACCACATGAGAAAGTCCTCAAAAATGACAGTGAAGGTGCGGAATAATAATAATAATTAAAACTGCAAGCAGTGATGACGGGCCTCGCCTCTTCGCAGTTCGGGGTACTGGCAGAGGCCAATCTTTGCGGCAGTGAATTTGCGCGGCACTCAGACACTGCAAATTGTCACCAATGAAGATGGAAGTCCCTGCTGTAAGACTCTACGTCATACAGTTCATTATCTGTGGAGGGGGCGTGGCCAAATCCCAGGGGGCGGGTCAAAGCATCACCAATGAAGAAGGAACTCTCTGCTGAGTTCATTGACATCTTACACACGACTGTAGCTTAAACGGTTCAAATGTTACGGACGGGGGCGTGGCCTGTGTGAGTGGGCGTGGTTAAAGTATAGGGGCCAGCTCAGTATCACATGTAGACCACACATTCTAAGTTTCATGTAAATCGGATGATGTTTGTCATATTAGGCTGATTTCCTGTTGCCAGTTGGTGGCGCTGTCTCCAAAAGTCCATATTGGCCTCTAGATGTCCTCAGGCCTGGACTCTTGGTGATTGTGGGAAATTTCAAGCAGATACGACAACGTACACTGTAGTTACAGCTAGTGGTGGGCGATACTGCAAAATTTGGTATCGATCCGATACCAAATACATATAGGGTCCAAATTGCCGATACCGATACCAATACGATACTTTTTACTTAAAAAATACTTTTGTGTAGGGAGAGAGCATTTCATTATTTCTGAGGTGAATGAATGATCAATTCTTTAGGCAATATTTTTTTATTAATGTATTGAAGTGCAAAAATGATTAGTTATTAGGCACTGTAGAATGAATACAAACCAAATTTTACAGCCTTTTTAAAAAATAAATAAATAAATAAATAGCCTAAAGAATAACAAATGTCTCCCTTTTTTCTGGTTTTAAAATCAAATGAAATAAAGTGCACACAAGTTGCACAAGTGTATTTTAATGTTAGAGGGGGCGCGTGATAAGTGAATACAGCCCAGGTCTAAATTAATTAAAATTTGTCAGGTTGCTCTCAGCTTCGCGATGTCTTATTCTTGAGCAATCACACTAACTAATGCACAAGACGCGATATGACATGACTAACATAATATTAGCCTACTCTTACAAGCTACCTGGGTATTCTCTGCCTCTCTGAAATGACTCTCCCAACGAACTCTGTCTCTGTGCCGGGGGTCTGAAGTGGATTGATTTCCCTCCTCATTTCTTCGTTTTTGTAGATCAGCATTTTCCTTGTCATGTGTTTTTAAGTGTTTGTATAGGTTTGTAGTGTTGCCACAGTATCGAATGCTCTTTTTACACGTATCACAAGTTGCAGTATTATCATTTAGTGCCGTAAAATAGCTCCACACAACACTTCTCTTGCTCTCGGCCACCCTGATCTCTCATTCAATGTGCTATCAGTCTCGCTGCTCCTCTGCGCGTTGTGTCAGTGAGTCACGTGACGACACAACAACGAATCACAGCAGAGGAGCAGGAGGGGGGGGAGGAGGAGCAATGTTCCAAGATGTGAAAGCGGCGTTTGCTCAGGAAGGTGGAAGACACAAGCAAAGTATAGTGAACGTAGAGGAGAGATAACTAAATTAAAATATCAATTCAATTACAGTTGTATCGATCAAATACCAATACCAGCGTTGGCATCGATACTATCGATATTTAGATCGATCCGCCCACCCCTAGTTACAGCCACTTTCTCCTTCATCAGAGTGGGTCTCTCTGTGTGTGTGTGTGTGTGCTTCTGTCTGTGTGTGTGTGTGTGTGTGTGCTTCTGTCTGTGTGTGTGTGTGTGCTTCTGTCTGTGTGTGTGTGTGTTACAGCTTTCTGTGTTCATGTGTGTGTGTTCTGTCTGTGTGTGTGTGTGTGTGCTTCTGTCTGTGTGTGTGTGTGTGGGGTGTACAGTCTGTGTTTGTGTGTGTGTGGGTGTAGTTACAGGCCAAAAGATTCAATGAGTCTCCTTCATATTTTCATGACCATGGGTCTCTGAACTCATGTGTGTGTGTGTGTGCAAAACTGTGTGAACACATGTGTGTTGTTGTGTGTGTGGGGGGGGGTCTATTTAAGTACAGGCCATTGAGAGAACACCAAGGGTTTGCAGCACTATCAAAAAAAGCAAAGGGGGGGGGTACTCTGAAGAAACTAGAATATAAGACATGTTTTCACTTATTTCACACTTTTTGTTAAGTGTGTGTGCCTGTCTATGTGTGTGTGTGTATATCGGTCAGTGTGTGTGTGTGTGTGTGTTGGGTTTGATTGAATGAAGTTTCAGAAATAAATCCAAAAAGAAGGTACATTAACGTCACAGCTGATATGCCTCTTATTATCTAGTAGAATAGCATAGTATTAATCTAATCAAACGTAAAATACTGAAAGAAAATGTCTATCACAATGTGCAAATAAAATGAATATCCTATCCTGCAAAGCACCAAAAACGAGTCACACACTAGCTAGCAACATCTATGGTATGCAGTGGAAAATTAGCAAGCTAGCAAAACACAGATAAGCTAACTGCTTCACATTACAGGCTAAAACGGTTAATATTAGCATAACATTTAAGACAGAAACAACTTAGGGATAGCTTAATCTGCTGTTACAATAGCTAGATATACTGTAAGTACCAACTTACATCGTCTCTGACTTCAGTACAGGCGACTGCCGTTATAAAAATAGCACAAAGCGTCGGCGATTTCTGGCGTAACTTACGTAATTAACGTACGTAATGAACGTAGCCGTAACTAACGTAACTTTAACTAAACAGTCTCTGTAGCATGAGGAATTCATAACAGTGTGTGTGTGTGTGTGTGTGTGTTTGTCCTACCTCTATTTAGGTTTGTCATAAGCTCATTTGAGAACACCGTCCATGTTGCCATAGCCAGGGGGGGGCTGCTAGCTGAGTCACATGACTGACAGTCACACAGGGAGGGTTGGGGGGGCTGGCTGAGTCACATGACTGACAGTCACAGACTTACAGTGTCATTACAGGCTCTCCCACATGTTATCCCCATTTAATAAACGAACTATTCAGTCAGATAGGCATTTGTTGTGAAAGAAATACAGTTACAATTTATAGCATTTTATTCAAAATCCAACATTTCATGCAGATGGGATTAATGCTATTGCAATGTGGGTAATGAATTAAAAAAAAAAATTCTAACAGCCCCATATAATGTCCGATTCACTCAAGATTTGGCATGGATGGTCATGTTGCTATGCGGAACAATGGTTTTTATTTGGTGGCAATCAGAATAAATCTTGGCCAGATACACAACACAACTTCCTGTTTCAATAGCCGCCTACAGGATGAAAAAAATATATTAAAAAAATAAAAAAATTCTAACGGCGCCATCTAATGGCTTATTGACTCGAAATTTGGCATGCATGCTCACACCACTATGCGGAACAAATGTGTCATGTTTGGTGGTAATCGGAATAAATCTTGGCCAGATATGCAACTTCCTCTTTCAAGAACCCGGACAGGAAGTTGCACATTTTTTGCACTATCAAAATTCTTTGGATAACTTTTCATCATGAGTGTCAGTAGATAATACCTGCAAAGATTCAAGAAGATTGCAGTCACGGCCTAGGAGGAGTTGGAAAGAATGTGAAACACATGACAATTCATAAATTCAAAATGGCCGCCTTCTGGTTGGGCGGAGCTAATGAAGGTAAATTGGAAATATGTTCGCAATGGTTAGAGCAATATGTGTATCAAATTTGGTGAAGATCAGAGTAACTATGTCCAAGTTAAGGCCTTTCCAGACATTAGGGGCGCTATAGAGCCCGCCTACAGGTATGGGCCAAATCGCTGAACAGACTCCCAAAGCTCCCGGTGTTTACGTGGACGCCAAAATTTGTGAGTTTTCGTATATATTGAGGCCGTCAAAATGTGCCCAAGTGCTAAATCCACTTAAGGGGGCGCTATAGAGCAACCATGCACTCTCAAGCCTAAATGTGTATTCAGATGAAAGAGTTTCATATTCGGCACATGGCTGCAAGATTCTGAGAGTTTTCGTGGATCCTAAGGTCCTCAAAAACGTCTTTGAAATATGAGACATTTTTGCCGAAATTCGCCATATCGTAAATTATAAATTTTTTAGATTTTTTATAAAAATAGCCTGATACAGTTCCAGATGATACGCATGTTCCCTCAAAAATTGGTTAGATAAATTATGAAATTTTTTTTTCTGGGTCCACGTTAGGGGCGCTATGGAGAGCTCTGTCATCCCCGAGCCCAATCACTACAGAATTCTGTCATTTTTTATAGGTGTGACATGTGTGCAAATTTTTGCGAATTTTACCACATGAGAAAGTCCTCAAAATGACAGTAAGGTGCGGAATAAATAATAATAATAAAACTGCAAGCAGTGATGTGGGGCCCTCGCCTCTTGCCTAGCAGTTCGGGGCCCTACTGGCAGAGGCCAATCTTTGCGGCAGTGAATTTGCGCGGCACTCAGACACTGCAAATTGTCACCAATGAAGATGGAAGTCCCTGCTGTAAGACTCTACGTCATACAGTTCATTATCTGTGGAGGGGCGTGGCCAAATCCCAGGGGCGGGTCAAAGCATCACCAATGAAGAAGGAACTCTCTGCTGAGTTCATTGACATCTTACACACGACTGTAGCTTAAACGGTTCAAATGTTACGGACGGGGGCGTGGCCTGTGTGTGGGCGTGGTTAAAGTATAGGGGCCAGCTCAGTATCACATGTAGACCACACATTCTAAGTTTCATGTAAATCGGATGATGTTTGTCATATTAGGCTGATTTCCTGTTGCCAGTTGGTGGCGCTGTCTCCAAAAGTCCATATTGGCCTCTAGATGTCCTCAGGCCTGGACTCTTGGTGATTGTGGGAAATTTCAAGCAGATACGACAACGTACACTGTAGTTACAGCTAGTGGTGGGCGATACTGCAAAATTTGGTATCGATCCGATACCAAATACATATAGGGTCCGTATTGCCGATACCGATACCAATACGATACTTTTTACTTAAAAATACTTTTTGTGTAGGGAGAGCATTTCATTATTTCTGAGGTGAATGAATGATCAATTCTTTAGGCAATATTTTTTATTAATGTATTGAAGTGCAAAAAATGATTAGTTATTAGGCACTGTAGAATGAATACAAACCAAATTTTACAGCCTTTTAAAAATAAATAAATAAATAAATAGCCTAAAGAATAACAAATGTCTCCCTTTTTTCTGGTTTTAAAATCAAATGAAATAAAGTGCACACAAGTTGCACAAGTGTATTTTAATGTTAGAGGGGGCGCGTGATAAGTGAATACAGCCCAGGTCTAAATTAATTAAAATTTGTCAGGTTGCTCTCAGCTTCAAATGTCTTATTCTTGAGCAATCACACTAACTAATGCACAAGACGCGATATGACATGACTAACATAATATTAGCCTACTCTTACAAGCTACCTGGGTATTCTCTGCCTCTCTGAAATGACTCTCCCAACGAACTCTGTCTCTGTGCCGGGGGGTCTGGAAGTGGATTGATTTCCCTCCTCATTTCTTCGTTTTTTGTAGATCAGCATTTTCCTTGTCATGTGTTTTTAAGTGTTTGTATAGGTTTGTAGTGTTGCCACAGTATCGAATGCTCTTTTTACACGTATCACAAGTTGCAGTATTATCATTTAGTGCCGTAAAATAGCTCCACACAACACTTCTCTTGCTCTCGGCCACCCTGATCTCTCATTCAATGTGCTATCAGTCTCGCTGCTCCTCTGCGCGTTGTGTCAGTGAGTCACGTGACGACACAACAACGAATCACAGCAGAGGAGCAGGAGGGGAGGAGGAGCAATGTTCCAAGATGTGAAAGCGGCGTTTGCTCAGGAAGGTGGAAGACACAAGCAAAGTATAGTGAACGTAGAGGAGAGATAACTAAATTAAAATATCAATTCAATTACAGTTGTATCGATCAAATACCAATACCAGCGTTGGCATCGATACTATCGATATTTAGATCGATCCGCCCACCCCTAGTTACAGCCACTTTCTCCTTCATCAGAGTGGGTCTCTGTGTGTGTGTGTGTGTGCTTCTGTCTGTGTGTGTGTGTGTGCTTCTGTCTGTGTGTGTGTGTGCTTCTGTGTGTGTGTGTGTGTGTGTCTGATTGTGGGAAATGTGTGTAGTTACAGCCACTTTCTCCTTCATCAGAGTCTCTGTGTGTGTGTGTGTTCTGTCTGTGTGTGTGTGTGTGTGTGTGTGTGTGTTGGGGTGAATTTCAAGCCAAAATACGATTCAATGAGTTACAGCCACTTTCATCCTTCATCAGAGTGGGTCTCTCTGTGTGTGTGTGTGTGTCATCTTCTGTGTGTGTGTGTGTGTGTGTGTGTGTGATGAACACATGGGGGGGGTGTAGAGTACAGGCCATTGAGAGAACACCAAGGGTTTGCAGCACTATCAAAAAAGCAAAGCAAAGGGGGGTACTTTGAAGAAACTAGAATATAAGACATGTTTTCACTTATTTCACACTTTTTGTTAAGTGTGTGTGCGTCTGTCTATGTGTGTGTGTGTGTGTATATCGGTCAGTCTGTGTGTGTGTGTGTGTGTGTTGGGTTTGATTGAATGAAGTTTCAGAAATAAATCCAAAAGAAGGTACATTAACGTCACAGCTGATATGCCTCTTATTATCTAGTAGAATAGCATAGTATTAATCTAATCAAACGTAAAATACTGAAAGAAAATGTCTATCACAATGTGCAAATAAAATGAATATCCTATCCTGCAAAGCACCAAAAACGAGTCACACACTAGCTAGCAACATCTATGGTATGCAGTGGAAAATTAGCAAGCTAGCAAAACACAGATAAGCTAACTGCTTCACATTACAGGGTAAAAACGGTTAATATTAGCATAACATTTAAGACAGAAACAACTTAGGGATAGCTTAATCTGCTGTTACAATAGCTAGATATACTGTAAGTACCAACTTACATCGTCTCTGACTTCAGTACAGGCGACTGCCGTATAAAAATAGCACAAAGCGTCCGGCGATTTCTGGCGTAACTTACGTAATTAACGTACGTAATGAACGTAGTCAGTAACTAACGTAACTTTAACTAAACAGTCTCTGTAGCATAAGGAATTCACAACATTGTGTGTGTGTGTGTGTGTGTGTTTGTCCTACCTCTACTTAATACCCCATGAAGCTCATTGAGAACACCGTCAAGGTATGTTGCTATAGCATAGTGATTTCAGGGGGGGGCTGCTAGCTGAGTCACATGACTGACAGTCACACAGGGAGGGTTGGGTGGCTGCCAGCTGAGTCACATTACAGTGTCATTACAGGCTCTCCCACATGTTATCCCCATTTAATAAACGAACTATTTAGTCAGATAGGCATTTGTTGTGAAAGAAATACAGTTATAATTTATAGCATTTTATTCAAAATCCTAAATTTCATGCAGATGGGATTAATGCTATTGCAATGTGGGTAATGAATTAAAAAAAAAAATTCTAACAGCCCCATATAATGTCCGATTCACTCAAGATTTGGCATGGATGGTCATGTTGCTATCGAACAATGGTCTTTTATTTGGTGGCAATCAGAATAAATCTTGGCCAGATACACAACACAACTTCCTGTTTCAATAGCCGCCTACAGGATGAAAAAATATATAAAAAAAAAAAAAAATTCTAACGGCGCCATCTAATGGCTTATTGACTCGAAATTTGGCATGCATGCTCACACCACTATGCGGAACAAACGTGTCATGTTTGGTGGTAATCGGAATAAATCTTGGCCAGATATGCAACTTCCTCTTTCAAGAACCCGGACAGGAAGTTGGTACTCTATAACTTGCACATTTTTTGCACTATCAAAATTCTTTGGATAACTTTTCATCATGAGTGTCAGTAGATAATACCTGCAAAGATTCAAGAAGATTGCAGTCACGGCCTAGGAGGAGTTCGAAAGAATGTGAAACACATGACAATTCATAAATTCAAAATGGCCGCCTTCTGGTTGGGCGGAGCTAATGAAGGTAAATTGGAAATATGTTCGCAATGGTTAGAGCAATATGCGTATCAAATTTGGTGAAGATCGGAGTAACTATGTCCAAGTTAAGGCCTTTCCAGACATTAGGGGGCGCTATAGAGCCCGCCTACAGGTATGGGCCAAATGGCTGAACAGACTCCCAAAGCTCCCGGTGTTTACGTGGGCGCCAAAATTTGTGAGTTTTCAGTATATATTGAGGCCGTCAAAAATGTGCCCAAGTGCTAAATCCACTTAAGGGGGCGCTATAGAGCAACCGTACCACTCTCAAGCCTAAATGTGTATTCAGATGAAAGAGTTTCATATTCTGCACATGGCTGCAAGATTTTGAGAGTTTTCATCAATCCTAAGGTCCTCAAAACGTCTTTGAAATATGAGACATTTCGCATCTAAATTCGCCATATAAATGAAATTATAAATTTTTAGATTTTTTTATAAAAATAGCCTGATACAGTTCCAGATGATACGCATGTTCCCTCAAAAATTGGTTAGATAAATTATGAAATTTTTTTTTCTGGGTGAACATTAGGGGCGCTATGGAGAGCTCTGTCATCCCCAGCCCAATCACTACAGAATTCTGTCATTTTTTATAGGTGTGACATGTGTGCAAATTTTTGCGAATTTTACCACATGAGAAAGTCCTCAAAAATGACAGTGAAGGTGCGGAATAATAATAATTAAAACTGCATGCAGTGATGACGGGCCCTCGCCTCTTCGCAGTTCGGGGGTACTGGCAGAGGCCAATCTTTTGCAGTGAATTTGCGCGGCACTCAGACACTGCAAATTGTCACCAATGAAGATGGAAGTCCCTGCTGTAAGACTCTACGTCATACAGTTCATTATCTGTGGAGGGGGCGTGGCCAAATCCCAGGGGGGCGGGTCAAAGCATCACCAATGAAGAAGGAACTCTCTGCTGAGTTCATTGACATCTTACACACGACTGTAGCTTAAACGGTTCAAATGTTACGGACGGGGGCGTGGCCTGTGTGAGTGGGCGTGGTTAAAGTATAGGGGCCAGCTCAGTATCACATGTAGACCACACATTCTAAGTTTCATGTAAATCGGATGATGTTTGTCATATTAGGCTGATTTCCTGTTGCCAGTTGGTGGCGCTGTCTCCAAAAGTCCATATTGGCCTCTAGATGTCCTCAGGCCTGGACTCTTGGTGATTGTGGGAAATTTCAAGCAGATACGACAACGCATACACTGTAGTTACAGCTAGTGGTGGGCGATACTGCAAAATTTGGTATCGATCCGATACCAAATACATATAGGGTCCGTATTGCCGATACCGATACCAATACGATACTTTTTACTTAAAAAAACTTTTTGTGTAGGGAGAGCATTTCATTATTTCTGAGGTGAATGAATGATCAATTCTTTAGGCAATATTTTTTTATTAATGTATTGAAGTGCAAAAAATGATTAGTTATTAGGCACTGTAGAATGAATACAAACCAAATTTTACAGCCTTTTAAAAAATAAATAAATAAATAAATAGCCTAAAGAATAACAAATGTCTCCTTTTTTCTGGTTTTAAAATCAAATGAAATAAAGTGCACACAAGTTGTATTTTTTAATGTTAGAGGGGCGCACGTGATAAGTGAATACAGCCCAGGTCTAAATTAATTAAAATTTGTCAGGTTGCTCTCAGCTTCGCATGTCTTATTCTTGAGCAATCACACTAACTAATGCACAAGACGCGATATGACATGACTAACATAATATTAGCCTACTCTTACAAGCTACCTGGGTATTCTCTGCCTCTCTGAAATGACTCTCCCAACGAACTCTGTCTCTGTGCCGGGGTCTGGAAGTGGATTGATTTCCTCCTCATTTCTTCGTTTTTTTTGTAGATCAGCATTTTCCTTGTCATGTGTTTTTAAGTGTTTGTATAGGTTTGTAGTGTTGCCACAGTATCGAATGCTCTTTTACACGTATCACAAGTTGCAGTATTATCATTTAGTGCCGTAAAATAGCTCCACACAACACTTCTCTTGCTCTCGGCCACCCTGATCTCTCATTCAATGTGCTATCAGTCTCGCTGCTCCTCTGCGCGTGTGTCAGTGAGTCACGTGACGACACAACAACGAATCACAGCAGAGGAGCAGGAGGGGAGGAGGAGCAATGTTCCAAGATGTGAAAGCGGCGTTTGCTCAGGAAGGTGGAAGACACAAGCAAAGTATAGTGAACGTAGAGAGAGATAACTAAATTAAAATATCGATTCAATTACAGTTGTATCGATCAAATACCAATACCAGCGTTGGCATCGATACTATCGATATTTAGATCGATCCGCCCACCCCTAGTTACAGCCACTTTCTCCTTCATCAGAGTGGGTCTCTCTGTGTGTGTGTGTGTGTGCTTCTGTCTGTGTGTGTGTGTGTGTGCTTCTGTCTGTGTGTGTGTGTGTGTGTCTGTGTGTGGGTGTGTGTGCTTCTGTCTGTGTGTGTGTGTGTGATTCTGTCTGTGTGTGTGTGTGTGTGGGTGTACAGATTGTGGGAAATTTCAAGCAGATACGACAACGCATACACTGTAGTTACAGCCACTTTCTCCTTCATCAGAGTGGGTCTCTGTGTGTGTGTGTGTGCTTCTGTGTGTGTGTGTGTGTGTGTGTGTGTGGGGGGTGTAGAGTACAGGCCATTGAGAGAACACCAAGGGTTTGCAGCACTATCAAAAAGCAAAGGGGGGGGTACTCTGAAGAAACTAGAATATAAGACATGTTTTCACTTATTTCACACTTTTTTGTTAAGTGTGTGTGCGTCTGTCTATGTGTGTGTGTGTGTATATCGGTCAGTCTGTGTGTGTGTGTGTGTTGGGTTTGATTGAATGAAGTTTCAGAAATAAATCCAAAAAGAAGGTACATTAACGTCACAGCTGATATGCCTCTTATTATCTAGTAGAATAGCATAGTATTAATCTAATCAAACGTAAAATACTGAAAGAAAATGTCTATCACAATGTGCAAATAAAATGAATATCCTATCCTGCAAAGCACCAAAAACGAGTCACACACTAGCTAGCAACATCTATGGTATGCAGTGGAAAATTAGCAAGCTAGCAAAACACAGATAAGCTAACTGCTTCACATTACAGGCTAAAACGGTTAATATTAGCATAACATTTAAGACAGAAACAACTTAGGGATAGCTTAATCTGCTGTTACAATAGCTAGATATACTGTAAGTACCAACTTACATCGTCTCTGACTTCAGTACAGGCGACTGCCGTATATAAAATAGCACAAAGCGTCGGCGATTTCTGGCGTAACTTACGTAATTAACGTAATGAACGTAAATAGCCGTAACTAACGAACTTTAACTAAACAGTCTCTGTAGCATAAGGAATTCACAACATTGTGTGTGTGTGTGTGTGTGTGTGTTTGTCCTACCTCTACTTAATACCCCATGAAGCTCATTGAGAACACCGGGCCAAAGGTATGTTGCTATAGCATAGTGATTTCAGGGAGGGGGCTGCTAGCTGAGTCACATGACTGACAGTCACACAGGGAGGGTTGGGTGGCTGCCAGCTGAGTCACATTACAGTGTCATTACAGGCTCTCCCACATGTTATCCCCATTTAATAAACGAACTATTTAGTCAGATAGGCATTTGTTGTGAAAGAAATACAGTTATAATTTATAGCATTTTATTCAAAATCCTAAATTTCATGCAGATGGGATTAATGCTATTGCAATGTGGGTAATGAATTAAAAAAAAATTCTAACAGCCCCATGTAATGTCCGATTCACTCAAGATTTGGCATGGATGCTCATGTTGCTATGCGGAACAACTGTCTTTTATTTGGTGGCAATCAGAATAAATCTTGGCCAGATACACAACACAACTTCCTGTTTCAATAGCCGCCTACAGGAAGAAAAAAATATATTAAAAAAAATAAAAAAAATTCTAACGGCGCCATCTAATGGCTTATTGACTTGAAATTTGGCATGCATGCTCACACCACTATGCGGAACAAATGTGTCATGTTTGGTGGTAATCGAATAAATCTTGGCCAGATATGCAACTTCCTCTTTCAAGAACCCGGACAGGAAGTTGGTACCAATAACTTGGCACATTTTTTGCACTATCAAATTTCTTTGGATAACTTTTCATCACGAGTGTCAGTAGATATTACCTGCAAAGATTCAAGAAGATTGCAGTCACGGCCTAGGAGGAGTTCGAAAGAATGTGAAACACATGACAATTCATAAATTCAAAATGGCCGCCTTCTGGTTGGGCGGAGCTAATTAAGGTAAATGGGAAATATGTTCGCAATGGTTAGAGCAATATGTGTATCAAATTTGGTGAAGATCGGAGTAACTATGTCCAAGTTAAGGCCTTTCCAGACATTAGGGGCGCTATAGAGCCCGCCTACAGGTATGGGCCAAATGGCTGAACAGACTCCCAAAGCTCCCCGGTGTTTTACATGGGCCAAAAATTTGTGAGTTTTCGTATATATTGAGGCCGTCAAAAATGAGCCCAAGTGCTAAATCCACTTAAGGGGGGCGCTATAGAGCAACCGTACCACTCTCAAGCCTAAATGTGTATTCAGATGAAAGAGTTTCATATTCTGCACATGGCTGCAAGATTTGGAGAGTTTTCATCAATCCTAAGGTCCTCAAAAACGTCTTTGAAATATGAGACATTTCGCACGAAATTCGCCATATCAGAAATTATAAATTTTTAGATTTTTTATAAAAATAGCCTGATACAGTTCCAGATGATACGCATGATCCCTGAAAGTTTGAATGCTGAATTATGACTTTTTTTTGTCTGGGTCCACATTAGGGGCGCTATGGAGCACTCTGTCATTGCCCGAGCCCAATCACTACAGAATTCTGTCATTTTTTATAGGTGTGACATGTGTGCAAATTTTTGCGAATTTTACCACATGAGAAAGCCCTCAAAAATGACAGTAAAGGTGCGGAATAATAATAATAATAATAATAATTAAAACTGCATGCAGTGATGGTGCCCTCCACCACGCCTCTGCATGCAGATGATGACGGCAGTTCGGGGGTACTGGCTGAGGCCAATCTTTGCGGCAGTGAATTTGCGCGGCACTGAGACACTGCAAATTGTCACCAATGAAGATGGAAGTCCCTGCTGTAAGACTCTACGTCATACAGTTCATTATCTGTGGAGGGGCGTGGCCAAATCCCAGGGGGGGGGTCAAAGCATCACCAATGAAGAAGGAACTCTCTGCTGAGTTCATTGACATCTTACACCCGACTGTAGCTTAAACGGTTCAAATGTTACGGACGGGGCGTGGCCGGTGTGAGTGGGCGTGGTTAAAGTATAGGGGCCAGCTCAGTATCACATGTAGACCACACATTCTAAGTTTCATGTAAATCGGATGATGTTTGTCATATTAGGCTGATTTCCTGTTGCCAGTTGGTGGCGCTGTCTCCAAAAGTCCATATTGGCCTCTAGATGTCCTCAGGCCTGGACTCTTGGTGATTGTGGGAAATTTCAAGCAGATACGACAACGTACACTGTAGTTACAGCTAGTGGTGGGCGATACTGCAAAATTTGGTATCGATCCGATACCAAATACATATAGGGTCCAAATTGCGATACCGATACCAATACGATACTTTTTACTTAAAAAATACTTTTGTGTAGGGGAGAGCATTTCATTATTTCTGAGGTGAATGAATGATCAATTCTTTAGGCAATATTTTTTTATTAATGTATTGAAGTGCAAAAAATGATTAGTTATTAGGCACTGTAGAATGAATACAAACCAAATTTTACAGCCTTTTTAAAAAATAAATAAATAAATAAATAGCCTAAAGAATAACAAATGTCTCCTTTTTTCTGGTTTTAAAATCAAATGAAATAAAGTGCACACAAGTTGCACAAGTGTATTTTAATGTTAGAGGGGGCGTGATAAGTGAATACAGCCCAGGTCTAAATTAATTAAAATTTGTCAGGTTGCTCTCAGCTTCGCGATGTCTTATTCTTGAGCAATCACACTAACTAATGCACAAGACGGGATATGACATGACTAACATAATATTAGCCTACTCTTACAAGCTACCTGGGTATTCTCTGCCTCTCTGAAATGACTCTCCCAACGAACTCTGTCTCTGTGCCGGGGGTCTGGAAGTGGATTGATTTCCTCCTCATTTCTTCGTTTTTGTAGATCAGCATTTTCCTTGTCATGTGTTTTTAAGTGTTTGTATAGGTTTGTAGTGTTGCCACAGTATCGAATGCTCTTTTTACACGTATCACAAGTTGCAGTATTATCATTTAGTGCCGTAAAATAGCTCCACACAACACTTCTCTTGCTCTCGGCCACCCTGATCTCTCATTCAATGTGCTATCAGTCTCGCTGCTCCTCTGCGCGTTGTGTCAGTGAGTCACGTGGCGACACAACAACGAATCACAGCAGAGGAGCAGGAGGGGAGGAGGAGCAATGTTCCAAGATGTGAAAGCGGCGTTTTGCTCAGGAAGGTGGAAGACACAAGCAAAGTATAGTGAACGTAGAGGAGAGATAACTAAATTAAAATATCGATTCAATTACAGTTGTATCGATCAAATACCAATACCAGCGTTGGCATCGATACTATCGATATTTAGATCGATCCGCCCACCCCTAGTTACAGCCACTTTCTCCTTCATCAGAGTGGGTCTCTCTGTGTGTGTGTGTGTGCTTCTGTCTGTGTGTGTGTGTGTGTGTGTTTGCTTCTGTCTGTGTGTGTGTGTGTGGTGTACAGATTGTGTCTTCAAGCAGATATCACAACGCACACTGTGTTACAGCCACTTTCTCCTTCATCAGAGTGGGTCTCTCTGTGTGTGTGTGTGTGTGTGTGTCTGTGTGTGTGTGTGTGTGTGTGTGGGTGTGTTGTGGGTGTAGAGTACAGGCCAAAGATTCAATGAGTTTCCCTCATATTTCATGACCATTTAAGCATTGTAGATTATCACTGAACTCATCAAAACTATGATGAACACATGGGGAATTATTTAGGGTCTATTTAGGCCATGAAGCTCATTGAGAGAACACCAAGGGTTTGCAGCACTATCAAAAAGCAAAGGGGGGGTACTTTGAAGAAACTAGAATATAAGACATGTTTTCACTTATTTCACACTTTTTGTTAAGTGTGTGCATCTGTCTATGTGTGTGTGTGTATATCGGTCAGTCTGTGTGTGTGTGTGTGTGTGGGTTTGATTGAATGAAGTTTCAGAAATAAATCCAAAAAGAAGGTACATTAACGTCACAGCTGATATGCCTCTTATTATCTAGTAGAATAGCATAGTATTAATCTAATCAAACGTAAAATACTGAAAGAAAATGTCTATCACAATGTGCAAATAAAATGAATATCCTATCCTGCAAAGCACCAAAACGAGTCACACACTAGCTAGCAACATCTATGGTATGCAGTGGAAAATTAGCAAGCTAGCAAAAACACAGATAAGCTAACTGCTTCACATTACAGGGTAAAAACGGTTAATATTAGCATAACATTTAAGACAGAAACAACTTAGGGATAGCTTAATCTGCTGTTACAATAGCTAGATATACTGTAAGTACCAACTTACATCGTCTCTGACTTCAGTACAGGCGACTTTTTGTAGCTATAAAAATAAATCACAAAGCTGTGCGGGCGATTTCTGGCGTAACTTTACGTAATTAACGCACGCCGTAATGAACGTAAACGTAACTAACGTAACTTTAACTAAACAGTCTCTGTAGCATAAGGAATTCACAACATTGTGTGTGTGTGTGTGTGTGTTGTTTGTCCTACCTCTACTTAATACCCCATGAAGCTCATTGAGAACATAGTCAAGGGGAGCTGCTAGCTGAGTACATGACTGACAGTCACACAGGGAGGGGGGGGCAGCTGCCAGCTGAGTCACATGACTGACAGTCACAGAGGGAGGGTTGGGTGGCAGTTAAACAGTGTCATTACAGGCTCTCCCACATGTTATCCCCATTTAATAAACGAACTATTTAGTCAGATAGGCATTTGTTGTGAAAGAAATACAGTTATAATTTATAGCATTTTATTCAAAATCCTAAATTTCATGCAGATGGGATTAATGCTATTGCAATGTGGGTAATGAATTAAAAAAAAAAAAATTCTAACAGCCCCATATAATGTCCGATTCACTCAAGATTTGGCATGGATGGTCATGTTGCTATGCGGAACAATGGTCTTTTATTTGGTGGCAATCAGAATAAATCTTGGCCAGATACACAACACAACTTCCTGTTTCAATAGCCGCCTACAGGATGAAAAAAAAATATAAAAAAAAAAAAAAAAAAAATTCTAACGGCGCCATCTAATGGCTTATTGACTTGAAATTTGGCATGCATGCTCACACCACTATGCGGAACAAATGTGTCATGTTTGGTGGTAATCGGAATAAATCTTGGCCAGATATGCAACTTCCTCTTTCAAGAACCCGGACAGGAAGTTGGTACTCTATAACTTGCACATTTTTTGCACTATCAAATTTCTTTGGATAACTTTTTACATCATGAGTGTCAGTAGATAATACCTGCAAAGATTCAAGAAGATTGCAGTCACGGCCTAGGAGGAGTTGGAAAGAATGTGAAACACATGACAATTCATAATTCAAAATGGCCGCCTTCTGGTTGGGCGGAGCTAATTAAGGTAAATGGGAAATATGTTCGCAATGGTTAGAGCAATATGTGTATCAAATTTGGTGAAGATCGGAGTAACTATGTCCAAGTTAAGGCCTTTCCAGACATTAGGGGCGCTATAGAGCCCGCCTACAGGTATGGGCCAAATGGCTGAACAGACTCCCAAAGCTCCCCGGTGTTTATGGACGCCAAAATTTGTGAGTTTTCGTATATATTGAGGCCGTCAAAATGAGCCCAAGTGCTAAATCCACTTAAGGGGGCGCTATAGAGCAACCGTACCACTCTCAAGCCTAAATGTGTATTCAGATGAAAGAGTTTCATATTCTGCACATGGCTGCAAGATTTTGAGAGTTTTCATCAATCCTAAGGTCCTCAAAAACGTCTTTGAAATATGAGACATTTCAAAAGCACTAAATTCGCCATATCGTGAATTATAAATTTTTTAGATTTTTTATAAAAATAGCCTGATACAGTTCCAGATGATACGCATGATCCCAAAAATTGGTTAGATAAATTATGAAATTTTTTTTTCTGGGTCCACATTAGGGGCGCTATGGAGACTCTGTCATCCCCCGAGCCCAATCACTACAGAATTCTGTCATTTTTTATAGGTGTGACATGTGTGCAAATTTTTGCGAATTTTACCACATGAGAAAGTCCTCAAAAATGACAGTGAAAGGTGCGGAATAATAATAATAATAATAATAAAACTGCATGCAGTGAAAATAGGCCCTGCCTCAAGTTCAGTGATGACGGGTACTGGCAAAATCGGGGGTGCAGGGCCCCAATTCGCACTGGAATAATCCCTCTTGCATGCAGTGATGACGGCCTCGGCAGTTCGGGGTACTGGCAGAGGCCAATCTTTGCGGCAGTGAATTTGGCGGCACTCAGACACTGCAAATTGTCACCAATGAAGATGGAAGTCCCTGCTGTAAGACTCTACGTCATACAGTTCATTATCTGTGGAGGGGGCGTGGCCAAATCCCAGGGGGGGCGGGTCAAAGCATCACCAATGAAGAAGGAACTCTCTGCTGAGTTCATTGACATCTTACACACGACTGTAGCTTAAACGGTTCAAATGTTACGGACGGGGCGTGGCCTGTGTGAGTGGGCGTGGTTAAAGTATAGGGGCCAGCTCAGTATCACATGTAGACCACACATTCTAAGTTTCATGTAAATCGGATGATGTTTGTCATATTAGGCTGATTTCCTGTTGCCAGTTGGTGGCGCTGTCTCCAAAAGTCCATATTGGCCTCTAGATGTCCTCAGGCCTGGACTCTTGGTGATTGTGGGAAATTTCAAGCAGATACGACAACGCACTGTAGTTACAGCTAGTGGTGGGCGATACTGCAAAATTTGGTATCGATCCGATACCAAATACATATAGGGTCCAATTGCCGATACCGATACCAATACAATACTTTTACTTAAAAAATACTTTTGTGTAGGGGAGAGCATTTCATTATTTCTGAGGTGAATGAATGATCAATTCTTTAGGCAATATTTTTTTATTAATGTATTGAAGTGCAAAAAATGATTAGTTATTAGGCACTGTAGAATGAATACAAACCAAATTTTACAGCCTTTTTTAAAAAAAAATAAATAAATAAATAGCCTAAAGAATAACAAATGTCTCCCTTTTTTTCTGGTTTTAAAATCAAATGAAATAAAGTGCACACAAGTTGCACAAGTGTATTTTAATGTTAGAGGGGGCGCGTGATAAGTGAATACAGCCCAGGTCTAAATTAATTAAAATTTGTCAGGTTGCTCTCAGCTTCGCGATGTCTTATTCTTGAGCAATCACACTAACTAATGCACAGACGCGATATGACATGACTAACATAATATTAGCCTACTCTTACAAGCTACCTGGGTATTCTCTGCCTCTCTGAAATGACTCTCCCAACGAACTCTGTCTCTGTGCCGGGGTCTGGAAGTGGATTGATTTCCCTCCTCATTTCTTCGTTTTTGTAGATCAGCATTTTCCTTGTCATGTGTTTTTAAGTGTTTGTATAGGTTTGTAGTGTTGCCACAGTATCGAATGCTCTTTTTACACGTATCACAAGTTGCAGTATTATCATTTAGTGCCGTAAAATAGCTCCACACAACACTTCTCTTGCTCTCGGCCACCCTGATCTCTCATTCAATGTGCTATCAGTCTCGCTGCCTCTGCGCGTTGTGTCAGTGAGTCACGTGACGACACAACAACGAATCACAGCAGAGGAGCAGGAGGGGGGAGGAGGAGCAATGTTCCAAGATGTGAAAGCGGCGTTTGCTCAGGAAGGTGGAAGACACAAGCAAAGTATAGTGACGTAGAGGAGAGATAACTAAATTAAAATATCGATTCAATTACAGTTGTATCGATCAAATACCAATACCAGTGTTGGCATCGATACTATCGATATTTAGATCGATCCGCCCACCCCTAGTTACAGCCACTTTCTCCTTCATCAGAGTGGGTCTCTCTGCTGTGTGTGTGTGTGTGTGTGTGCTTCTGTCTGTGTGTGTGTGTGTGTGTGTGTGTGTGTGTGTGCTTCTGTCTGTCTGTGTGTGTGTGTGTGGTCTGTGTACAGATTGTGGGAAATTTCAAGCAGATACGACAACGCACACTGTAGTTACAGCCACTTTCTCCTTCATCAGAGTGGGTCTCTGTGTGTGTGTGTGTGTGTCTGTCTGTGTGTGTGTGTGTGTGTGTAGAGTACAGTGTGACCATTTACATTGTAGATGGGAACTCATCAAAACTATGGGGAATTATTTAGAGGGTCTATTTAATAACTCAGGCTCATTGAGAGAGAACCAAGGGTTTGCAGCACTATCAAAAAAGCAAAGAGGGGGGGGGTACTTTGAAGAAACTAGAATATAAGACATGTTTTCACTTATTTCACACTTTTTGTTAAGTGTGTGCGCGTCTGTCTATGTGTGTGTGTGTATATCGGTCAGTCTGTGTGTGTGTGTGTGTGTGTTGGGTTTGATTGAATGAAGTTTCAGAAATAAATCCAAAAAAGAAGGTACATTAACGTCACAGCTGATATGCCTCTTATTATCTAGTAGAATAGCATAGTATTAATCTAATCAAACGTAAAATACTGAAAGAAAATGTCTATCACAATGTGCAAATAAAATGAATATCCTATCCTGCAAAGCACCAAAACGAGTCACACACTAGCTAGCAACATCTATGGTATGCAGTGGAAAATTAGCAAGCTAGCAAAACACAGATAAGCTAACTGCTTCACATTACAGGGTAAAAACGGTTAATATTAGCATAACATTTAAGACAGAAACAACTTAGGGATAGCTTAATCTGCTGTTACAATAGCTAGATATACTGTAAGTACCAACTTACATCGTCTCTGACTTCAGTACAGGCGACTGCTCAATAAAAATAACACAGACGTTGCGTCGATTTCTGGCGTAACTTTTACGTAATTAACGTATCGTAATGAACGTAGCCGTAACTAACGTAACTTTAACTAAACAGTCTCTGTAGCATAAGGAATTCACAACAGTGTGTGTGTGTGTGTGTGTGTGTTTGTCCTACCTCTATTTAATACCCCATGAAGCTCATTATAGAACACCGCTATGTTGCCATAGCATAGTGATTTCAGGGAGCTGGCTAGCTGAGTCACATGACTGACAGTCACACAGGGGAGGGTTGGGTGGCTGCCAGACTGTAGTCAGCAAACAGTGTCATTACAGGCTCTCCCACATGTTATCCCCATTTAATAAACGAACTATTCAGTCAGATAGGCATTTGTTGTGAAAGAAATACAGTTATAATTTATAGCATTTTATTCAAAATCCAAATTTCATGCAGATGGGATTAATGCTATTGCAATGTGGGTAATGAATTAAAAAAAAATCTAACAGCCCCATGTAATGTCGATTCACTCAAGATTTGGCATGGATGGTCATGTTGCTATCTTTTTGAACAACTGTCTTTTATTTGGTGGCAATCAGAATAAATCTTGGCCAGATACACAACACAACTTCCTGTTTCAATAGCCGCCTACAGGAAGAAAAAAATATATTAAAAAAATAAAAAACATTCTAACGGCGCCATCTAATGGCTTATTGACTTGAAATTTGGCATGCATGCTCACACCACTATGTTGGAACAAATGTGTCATGTTTGGTGGTAATCGGAATAAATCTTGGCCAGATATGCAACTTCCTCTTTCAAGAACCCGGACAGGAAGTTGGTACTCTATAACTTGCACATTTTTTTGCACTATCAAATTTCTTTGGATAACTTTTCATCATGAGTGTCAGTAGATATTACCTGCAAAGATTCAAGAAGATTGCAGTCACGGCCTAGGAGGAGTTCGAAAGAATGTGAAACACATGACAATTCATAAATTCAAAATGGCCGCCTTCTGGTTGGGCGGAGCTAATGAAGGTAAATTGGAAATATGTTCGCAATGGTTAGAGCAATATGTGTATCAAATTTGGTGAAGATCGGAGTAACTATGTCCAAGTTAAGGCCTTTCCAGACATTAGGGGCGCTATAGAGCCCGCCTACAGGTATGGGCCAAATCGCTGAACAGACTCCCAAAGCTCCCGGTCTTTACGTGGCGCCAAAATTTGTGAGTTTTCGTATATATTGAGGCCGTCAAAAATGAGCCCAAGTGCTAAATCCACTTAAGGGGGCGCTATAGAGCAACCGTACCACTCTCAAGCCTAAATGTGTATTCAGATGAAAGAGTTTCATATTCTGCACATGGCTGCAAGATTTTGAGAGTTTTCGTGGATCCTAAGGTCCTCAAAAACGTCTTTGAAATATGAGACATTTTGCACGAAATTCGCCATATCGTAAATTATAAATTTTTTAGATTTTTTATAAAAATAGCCTGATACAGTTCAGATGATACGCATGATCCTCAAAAATTGGTTAGATAAATTATGAAATTTTTTTTTCTGGGTGAACATTAGGGGGCGCTATGGAGCACTCTGTCATCCCGAGCCCAATCACTACAGAATTCTGTCATTTTTATAGGTGTGACATGTGTGCAAATTTTTGCGAATTTTACCACATGAGAAAGTCCTCAAAAACAGTGACAGTGAAATAATCCCTTGTCCTTGCACCTTGGAATAATAATAATAATTAAAACTGCATGCAGTGATGGCGGGCCCTCGCCTCTTCTGCAGTTCGGGGTACTGGCAGAGGCCAATCTTTGCGGCAGTGAATTTGCGCGGCACTCAGACACTGCAAATCGTCACCAATGAAGATGGAAGTCCCTGCTGTAAGACTCTCGTCATACAGTTCATTATCTGTGGAGGGGGCGTGGCCAAATCCCAGGGGCGGGTCAAAGTATCACCAATGAAGAAGGAACTCTCTGCTGAGTTCATTGACATCTTACACACGACTGTAGCTTAAACGGTTCTAATGTTACGGACGGGGGCGTGGCCTGTGTGTGTGGGCGTGGTTAAAGTATAGGGGCCAGCTCAGTATCACATGTAGACCACACATTCTAAGTTTCATGTAAATCGGATGATGTTTGTCATATTAGGCTGATTTCCTGTTGCCAGTTGGTGGCGCTGTCTCCAAAAGTCCATATTGGCCTCTAGATGTCCTCAGGCCTGGACTCTTGGTGATTGTGGGAAATTTCAAGCAGATACGACAACATACACTACACTGTAGTTACAGCTAGTGGTGGGCGATACTGCAAAATTTGGTATCGATCCGATACCAAATACATATAGGGTCCATTGCCGATACCGATACCAATACGATACTTTTTACTTAAAAAATACTTTTGTGTAGGGGAGAGCATTTCATTATTTCTGAGGTGAATGAATGATCAATTCTTTAGGCAATATTTTTTTTTATTAATGTATTGAAGTGCAAAAATGATTAGTTATTAGGCACTGTAGAATGAATACAAACCAAATTTTACAGCCTTTTTAAAAATAAATAAATAAATAAATAGCCTAAAGAATAACAAATGTCTCCCTTTTTTCTGGTTTTAAAATCAAATGAAATAAAGTGCACACAAGTTGTATTTTAATGTTAGAGGGGGCGCGCGTGATAAGTGAATACAGCCCAGGTCTAAATTAATTAAAATTTGTCAGGTTGCTCTCAGATTCTCAATGTCTTATTCTTGAGCAATCACACTAACTAATGCACAAGACGCGATATGACATGACTAACATAATATTAGCCTACTCTTACAAGCTACCTGGGTATTCTCTGCCTCTCTGAAATGACTCTCCCAACAACTCTGTCTCTGTGCCGGGGGTCTGGAAGTGGATTGATTTCCCTCCTCATTTCTTCGTTTTTGTAGATCAGCATTTTCCTTGTCATGTGTTTTTAAGTGTTTGTATAGGTTTGTAGTGTTGCCACAGTATCGAATGCTCTTTTTACACGTATCACAAGTTGCAGTATTATCATTTAGTGCCGTAAAATAGCTCCACACAACACTTCTCTTGCTCTCGGCCACCCTGATCTCTCATTCAATGTGCTATCAGTCTCGCTGCTCCTCTGCGCGTTGTGTCAGTGAGTCACGTGACGACACAACAACGAATCACAGCAGAGGAGCAGGAGGGGGAGGAGGAGCAATGTTCCAAGATGTGAAAGCGGCGTTTGCTCAGGAAGGTGGAAGACACAAGCAAAGTATAGTGAGCGTGAGGAGATAACTAAATTAAAATATCGATTAAATTACAGTTGTATCGATCAAATACCAATACCAGCGTTGGCATCGATACTATCGATATTTAGATCGATCCGCCCACCCCTAGTTACAGCCACTTTCTCCTTCATCAGAGTGGGTCTCTGTGTGTGTGTGTGTGTGCTTCTGTCTGTGTGTGTGTGTGTGTGTGTGCTTCTGTCTGTGTGTGTGTGTGTGTGGGTGTACAGATTGTGGGAAATTTCAAGCAGATACGACAACGTACACTGTAGTTACAGCCACTTTCTCCTTCATCAGAGTGGGTCTCTCTGTGTGTGTGTGTGTGCTTCTGTCTGTGTGTGTGTGTGTGTGTGTGTGTGTGTGTGTGGGTGTAGAGTACAGGCCAAAAGATTCAATGAGTTTCCTTCATTTTCATGACCATTTACATTGTAGATTATCACTGAACTCATCAAAACTATGATGAACACATGCAGAATTATTTACTTAACAAAAAAAGGGTCTATTTAATACCTCATGAAGCTCATTGAGAGAACACCAAGGGTTTGCAGCACTATCAAAAAAGCAAAGGGGGGGGGTACTCTGAAGAAACTAGAATATAAGACATGTTTTCACTTATTTCACACGTTTTTGTTAAGTGTGTGTGCGTCTATGTGTGTGTGTGTGTATATCGGCCGTCTGTGTGTGTGTGTGTGTGTTGGGTTTGATTGAATGAAGTTTCAGAAATAAATCCAAAAAGAAGGTACATTAACGTCACAGCTGATATGCCTCTTATTATCTAGTAGAATAGCATAGTATTAATCTAATCAAACGTAAATACTGAAAGAAAATGTCTATCACAATGTGCAAATTAAATGAATATCCTATCCTGCAAAGCACCAAAAACGAGTCACACACTAGCTAGCAACATCTATGGTATGCAGTGGAAAATTAGCAAGCTAGCAAAACACAGATAAGCTAACTGCTTCACATTACAGGCTTAAAACGGTTAATATTAGCATAACATTTAAGACAGAAACAACTTAGGATAGCTTAATCTGCTGTTACAATAGCTAGATATAAGTAGTACCAACTTTTACATCGCCCTGACTTCAGTACAGGCGACTGTCGTAATAAAAATAACAACACAGACGCGGCGTCATAAAAATAACACAATGAACGTTGCCATAGCAAACAGTAGCATGAGGAATTTAACAGGGGTGTGTGTGTGTGTGTGTGTGTGCCGTTCCTAGCTTGTCTACCCTATTGAAGCTGCTATCTTGCCATAGCCAGGGGAGCTAGTCGAGTCACATGACTGACAGTCACACAGGGAGGGAGGGGGGGGCTGCCAGCTGAGTCACATGACTGACAGTCACAGACTGTAGTGCAGTTAAACAGTGTCATTACAGGCTCTCCCACATGTTATCCCCATTTAATAAACGAACTATTCAGTCAGATAGGCATTTGTTGTGAAAGAAATACAGTTACAATTTATAGCATTTTATTCAAAAAATCCAACATTTCATGCAGATGGGATTAATGCTATTGCAATGTGGGTAATGAATTAAAAAAAAAATCTAACAGCCCCATAATGTCCGATTCACTCAAGATTTGGCATGGATGGTCATGTTGCTATGCGAACAATGGTCTTTATTTGGTGGCAATCAGAATAAATCTTTGGCCAGATACACAACACAACTTCCTGTTTCAATAGCCGCCTACAGGATGAAAAAAAATATATAAAAAAAAATAAAAAATTTCCTAACGGGCGCCCATCTAATGGCTTATTGACTGGAAATTTGGCATGCATGCTCACACCACTATGCGGAACAAATGTCATGTTTGGTGGTAATCGGAATAAATCTTGGCCAGATATGCAACTTCCTCTTTTCAAGAACCCGGACAGGAAGTTGGTACTCTATAACTTGCACATTTTTTTGACTATCAAAATTTTTGGATAACTTTACATCATGAGTGTCAGTAGATAATACCTGCAAAGATTCAAGAAGATTGCAGTCACGGCCTAGGAGGAGTTCGAAAGAATGTGAAACACATGACAATAAATACCAAAATGGCCGCCTTCTGGTTGGGCGGAGCTAATGAAGGTAAATTGAAATATGTTCCAATGGTTAGAGGAATATGCGATCAAATTTGGTGAAGATTGGAGTAACTATGTCCAAGTTAAGGCCTTTCCAGACATTAAAGGGGCTTATAGAGCCCGCCTACAGGTATATGGGCCAAATTGTTGAACAGACCCCAAAGCTCCCGGTGTTTACGTGACACCAAAATTTGTGAGTTTTTGTATATATTGAGGTGTCAAAAATGTGCCCAAGTGCTAAATCCACTTAAGGGGGCGCTATAGAGCAACCGTACCTCACCCCCAAGCTTTTCCAAATGTATTCAGATGAAAGAGTTTCATATTCTGCACATGGCTGCAAAGATTTTGAGAGTTTTCGTATCCTAAGGTCCTCAAAACGCTTTTGAAATATGAGACATTTTGCACCTAAATTCGCCATATCGTAAATTATAAATTTTTTAGATTTTTTATAAAAATAGCCTGATACAGTTCAGATGATACGCATGTTCCTCAAAAATTGGTTAGATAAATTATGAAATTTTTTTTTCTGGGTGAACGTTAGGGCGCTATGGAGAGCTCTGTCATCCCCGAGCCCAATCACTACAGAATTTCTGTCATTTTTTATAGGTGTGACATAAAAATTTTTGCGAATTTTACCACATGAGAAAGTCCTCAAAAATGACAGTGAAGGTGCGAATAATAATAATAATAATAAACCTAGAAAAACAAGTAGTGATAGACGACCGGGTGCCCTAGCCACAGTTCGGGGGTAAACTGGCAGTGATGGGGCTTTCATCTTTACTGGCGGGCAGTGAATTTGCGCGGCACTGAGACACTGCAACTGTCACCAATGAAGATGGAAGTCCCTGCTGTAAGACTCACGCCATACAGTTCATTATCTGTGGAGGGGGCGTGGCAAATCCCAGGGGCGGGTCAAAGCATCACCACGAAGAAGGAATCCTCGTTGAGTTCATTGACATCTTACACACGACTGTAGCTTAAACGGTTCAAATGTTACGGACGGGGCGTGGCCGTGTGAGTGGGCGGTTTTAAAGTATAGGGGCCAGCTCAGTATCACATGTAGACCACACATACTAAGTTTCATGTAAATCGGATGATGTTTGTCATATTAGGCTGATTTCCCTGTTGCCAGTTGGTGGCGCTGTCTCCAAAAGTCCATATTGGCCTCTAGATGTCCTCAGGCCTGACTCTGGTGATTGTGGGAATTTCACAGATACGACAACGACACCGTAGTTACAGCTAGTGGCGATACTGCAAAATTTGGTATCGATCCGATAACAAATACGATACTTTACTTAAAAAAATACTTTTGTGTAGGGGAGAGCATTTCATTATTTCTGAGGTGAATGAATGATCAATTTTTAGGGCAATATTTTTTATTAATGTATTGAAGTGCAAAAAATGATTAGTTATTAGGCACTGTAGAATGAATACAAACCAAATTTTTACAGCCTTTTTAAAAATAAATAAATAGCCTAAAGAATAACAAATGTCTCCTTTTTTTCTGGTTTTAAAATCAATGAAATAAAGTGCACACAAGTTGCACAAGTGTATTTCTTAATGTTAGAGGGGGCGTGATAAGTGAATACAGCCCAGGTCTAAATTAATTAAAATTTGTCAGGTTGCTCCTCAGTCAAGGATGTCTTATCTTTTGAGCACCATACCAATCCAATGCACAATAAGACGCTGAGCATGACATGACTAACAATATTAGCCTACTCTTACAAGCTACCTGGTATTCCTCTGCCTCTCTGAAATGACTCTCCAACGAATTCTGTCTCTGTGCCGGGGTCTGAAGTGGATTGATTTCCCTCCCATTTCTTTTCGCTTTTTGTAGATCAGCATTTTCCTTGTCATGTGTTTTTTAAGTGTTTGTATAGGTTTGTAGTGTTGCCACAGTATCGAATGCTCTTTTTACACGTATCACAAGTTGCAGTATTATCATTTAGTGCCGCAGTAGTCTACACACAACACTTCTCTTGCTCTCGGCCACCCTGATCTCTATTCAATGTGTTATCGTCTCGCTAAGTTCTCTGCGTTGTCAGTGAGTTTGGACGACACAACAAACGAATCACAGCAGAGGAGCAGGAGGGGAGGAGGAGCAATGTTCCAAGATGTGAAAAGCCAAGGCTGAGCTCAGGAAGGTGGAAGACACAAACAAAGTATAGTGAACGTGAGGAGAGATAACTAAATTAAAATATTGATTCACTACAGTTGCACGATCAAATACCAATACCAGCGTTGGCATCAATAATGGTTTAGATTCCATCCGCCCACCCCTAGTTACAAGCAGCTACTTTCTCCTTCATCAGAGTGGGTCTCTCTGTGTGTGTGTGTGTGTGCTTCTGTCTGTGTGTGTGTGTGTGTGTGTGTGCTTCTGTCTGTGTGTGTGTGTGTGTGGGTGTACAGATTGTGGGAAATTTCAAGCAGATACGACAACGTATACTGTAGTTACAGCCACTTTCTCCTTCATCAGAGTGGGTCTCTCTGTGTGTGTGTGTGTGTGTGTCTGTGTGTGTGTGTGGGGGAGTACAGGCTAAAAGTGATTGATTCAATGAGTTTTTATTATGACCATTTACATTGTAGATTATCACTGAACCTATCAAAACTATGATGAACACATGCAGAATTATTTACTTAACAAAAAGGGTCTATTTAATATCTCATGAAGCTCATTGAGAGAACACCAAGGGTTTGCAGCACTATCAAAAAGCAAAGGGGGGGGGTACTCTGAAGAA
>JAEKDQ010000113.1:0-90516 GCA_026937815.1 Etheostoma perlongum | reverse complement strand
TTATGAAATGCCAGGTGGAATATTCAGGGCAACCTGTATAAAACCAATATTTTACAGAAACTATTAAAACTAATGAGATGTCCTAAAGTAAACCACTGAATGAGTCCTGGAAACCGCTCTATTAAACCAAACCCTTCGGGTTGTTGAGATTTGTATGCGCAGATGCAAAACGGGAAAATTCCACTCGAAGTTAACAAAACTATTTCTTTATTAGGGAAGGCATATTTCTCTTTTTAAACAGATACAAGTTCAACTACATGAAGAAAGCCACTGCAAAAGACAGGGCCACAGGCCAATGGGAACTGAAAAACAAACAGCACTCTGCCGCACATCAGCGTTGGATTGACTCAGTGTCAACTTGACTACATATATCTTTTTAGTTTTGCCAAACAGATTTCACATCTCATCCTGCCTTTTTCTATGTGTTTTGAGAAGCAGAGAGAGCGATCTGCCGCCTGAGGCGGTTTCAGATACTCCTCAAGTAGCAGCAGCCTCTACTGCTGCGTAATTCATTTAGTGAGCCTTTACCGTAGCTAGTCTCTCCACCACACTTGCTTTTTATTCATTTTGATGTTTGAGAAATGAATTTATATTGTTCCAGCAAATTATGAAAAGCAGTAGTTTATAAAACTTCGCTGTCTGTTTTCTTTCTGGGGTATCTCGCCCATCACCTAGTATTTCTTAAAGGTGTTTGTGACAATCTACCCCACTAAGACACCTCACCCAGGCGTATTTAAAAACACATCTGACAGGTTAGCCTTTGTGTCATACATTTTATTTTCAACACACCAGGTTATGACGACATGGTTACACATTCTATCACAGACAGCGTTTTTGGCTCATTCACATCTGTTTACTGATTATGAATGTATGTATCTCTCGCAAATCTGCATATTATTTACATTGTTTTTTCTCTTACATACTTACATATCTAAATCACAGTGTACAGGGTCAACAGGTGAACAACAGGTCAACTTTATCCATTCAAAGTTATGTGTGAGGTTAGCTAGACTGAACAAAATGTTTCCACCACACACTCCCTTGTCAATAATGTTAGCACCATTTGAATCACCCAGCCCATGGACGTGTACAAATTTGGCCTCTTACAATTTCCATAATTTTTAAAGGTGGAATATCTGGGACTTGTCGTCTGAATATCTAGGCAACCTGTATAAAACCATTATTTTACAGAACTCCATTATTAAAACTAATGAGATGTGCTAAAGTAAACCACTGAATGAGTCCTAAACCAGTTTATTAAAACCAAAACCCTTCGGGTGTTGAGATTTGTATGCAGATGCAAACGGAAAATTCACTCGAAGTTAACAAAACTATTCTTTATTAGGGAAGGCATATTTCTCTTTAAACAGATACAAGCTCAACTACATGAAAGAAAGAAGCCACTGCAAAAGACAGGGCCACAGGCCAATGGGAAACTGAATTGAAAATAAACAGCACTCTGCCGCAATATCAGCGTTTTGAGTGACCGTGTCAACTTGGACTACATATATCTTTTAGTTTACAACAGATTTCACATCTCATCCTGCCCTTTCTTTTCTTCTGAAGTGTGCTTTGAGAAGCAGAGAGCGTCGACAGACTGCCGTCTGAGGCGGTTTCAGATACTCCCGCAGCAGCAGCCATCATTGCTGCGTAATGCATTTAGTGAGCTTTACCGTAGCTAGCCTACATTACAGCACAGCCGCCAGCATCCACGTTACCATATGACAAAAATAGACTGGAATAGAATAGAATAGAATAAAATACATAAGCCTGGTCGTTAGTGTCCAGATATGGGGGCGCCGTTTGTAAAGCGGCTCACGCTGAAAATAACAGCAACATTTTGTCACATTTAGCTTTAAATAATGTTTAAAAAACTGGTCTGAAATTTTGAGGTCACTTTCACATTTACAACAACATTTGTCAACTTGGAAATATTTTAAATAGTTAAATCCAAATATTAAATATTACACCTAAATGTTAAATCTTAAATCTAAATGCTAAATCTAAATCTAAATGTTAAATCTAAATCTAAATGTTAAATCTAAATCTAAATGTTAAATCTAAATCTAAATATTAAATCTAAATCTAAATCTAATGTTAAATTAAATCTAAATATTAAAATCTAAATTAATGTTAGCAATCTGAATCTAAATCTAAATGTTAAATCTAAATATTTAAATCTGGGGTCTAATGGTAAATCTAAATCTAAATCTAAATGTTAAATCTAAATCTAAATGGACATTTTGCAGAGTGACCATGGCCGACAGTACCGTGCCTTGTCGGGGGATAGATCATAGACCGTATATTATTAATATTAACGGTCTATGGGATAGATAGGCTCTTGCTGACCATAATGCAAGCGAATGTGACAGACCAGTCAAAGTGAGCCCCTGGTGGCTGGCTATAGTGGTTACAGGTCATAAGTCCGGCACCATTCATAAAAGTGACACTAAAAACTCAAAGTACACTTCAAATACAGTTTCTCCAACTGTGTTTATTATTTTAGGTAGTTATTATCACGTTTATCCAAGTACAACTGTCCATATCCACTGATGAGATGACTTTTATTCGTTATTTGACAATATAAACATACACTGACCTCCTCGAGCTTTTATTTTGTTCCTTCCGGTTACCGGCATTTCATTTGCATATTAGCTAAATATTTAGTTTCACTCGAAACATTTAGATTTAGATTTAACATTTAGATTTAGATTTAACATTTAGATTTAGATTTAACATTTAGATTTAATATTTAGATTTAACATTTAGATTTAGATTTAGATTTAATATTTAGATTTAACATTTAGATTTAGATTTAGATTTAACATTTAGATTTAGATTTAATATTTAGATTTAACATTTAGATTTAGATTTAGATTTAACATTTAGATTTAGATTTAACATTTAGATTTAAGATTTAACATTTAGGTGTAATATTTAATATTTGGATTTAACTATTTAAAATATTTCTAAGTTGACAAATATTGTTGTAAATGTGCAAGAAAGTGACCCTCAAAATTTCAGACCAGTTTTTTAAACATTATTTAAAGCTAAATGTGACAAAATGTTGCTGATATTTTCAGCGTGAGCCGCTTTACAAATAGCGCCCCATATCCAGATGTGTCTACTTGCAGTTAGTTGCCTACTAGAAATACGTCACATAACATTTGATAAAAGTGATGCTTTAAATACATGTCACGTTATGTCTATTTTGTCTCGGAGGAGATGAGATGAAAACAATTGGAACACGGCAACAACCCGCGCAGCACTGCAGACAGTTTAAAAAATCTTGCCATCTAGTGGTTGTTAGTTGTAACTCTAAAAGTATGGGGAACTTCTTAATTAATGTCAGTTTAGTAATTTATATTGTATCTTTTATTTTCTTTCCAGAAGCCATATTTGAGCACACACACGTACATGTAGATTAATTTAGATGTTAAGTGGGAAATTAAAGGTTCAGTAGGTAACTTTTGTAAAAATGTATTTTTTTTACATATTTGTTAAAACTGTCACTATGTCCTGACAGTAGAATATGAGACAGAAAATCTGTGAAAAAATCAAGCTCCTGTGGCTCCTCCCTGTGCTCCTACTGCCACTGGCAGAAATACTCCGCTCCCGGTCAAAACAGCCAATCAGAGCCAGGAGGACTGTCTTAGCAGTGTCAATCACTCTCGTGTACGCGCTGCTCATAACCCCCCAGCCCCTTCCCCCTGCACAGCGCGTACCGTGTACAAGCTCAAGACTGCCAGTGTGCTGCAGCTGTGCTAATCACGGAGAAACAACTTTTCAGGAAAACTGTCAATTTCTCGAGTGACACCTGCTCAGATAACAAAGACGGGCAAATTGAAGAAGACCGATGACGAAAAGCGAGCTAAAAAGAAAGAATTAAACCGAGCCGAAATAAAACGAGAGTCAACATCGGAGCGGTTTTTCAGAGGTGGAGGGAGCTACGCCTGCTGAAAGGATTCAACACGGATTCAGAGCTAGCCACATTTCTGCTTGACATGTAAGTATCGCTGCTGGATTTGTTTCATTTATTAATAACTAGCTACACAACTAAGCTAGCGATGGTTACAGTATCGCTGGTGATAGCGCAAATCTCATTTTACTCTGTAGCTTGTTTCTAGTCTAACAGTTAGCTTGTTAGCTTGTAGCATGGCAGGAATGTTGTAGCTAACTCCTTCACCCTCAGTATAAGCAATATTGTTTCGATCCCTACATTTAGTAAGCCTAAATGTGTTTTTGTCGATCACAATTAAATGCAGCTATGGTGAAACTACTTTAATTGTGCGCTGTCCCTGCCCCTGTTTCTTCCCCCTCAGGATTGTAAATCAAATGTCTGACACACATTCTTTCTGCTCCTTCAACAGGTCAGACATTTCCCCAGACACAGAGGCACGTGAAGGAATCGTCTTTCAGTCCAAATCAAAATGTTCAGTATTTCCTTGTGTGTACTTTGCAAAAAAAGCTGATTTATTTTACCCATATGCAAAATAAAACCTAAGACCTATTTCTAAGATGTTGTTATTCCTTGGCTTAGTGAGCTTCCTCAGTGATTCATCATTCCTACTGAAAGTTTAGTGTTTTAAATTGATCCAAAAGGTAATTAAATAATGTACTGTGTAAAGTGCTGCTTTTGTTCTCAGAAATGAGCGATTACATAAACATTTTTAATCCGTTTTTATTGAAAAATATTTACAAAACTTTTAATAGAAATATTTTAAATAAGCAATTTTTTTACATAAAGTTTTAAAAGCACAGCACACAACAGCTAAACCTTCCTCAGAATAAATCCCCTGTATTGTGTGGAAAGCATTGGTGGCCCTACTTACTAGCCTGCGCGTTCACGGCAGGCTCGAGGAGCTGTGGAGGGGGGGCTGTAGCGCAGCAGAGAGCAAGGGGGAGGAGCCTGTAAGGTGTGCTTGTTCAAATTTTTAGGCTAAGTCCACGTTTCCTTAAAACTCCCTACTGCAGCTTTAAAAAAGAGAAAATGGATCTATGAATCCCAACAGAATCACAATTGAATTCATATCTTGCTACTCAGTCAGAATCTTATTAACCTGTCTCAATAATCGTATATATGATGTTTAAGGCCTGTTGGCAGACATCAATTTACAATGTAACCAACGGCATAAAAGGAACCTGTTTTCCATGAACATTTCTCAGCTTGCACACTAGAACATTTTCTGTCATTCGAACGGTTCTTTTACACTTTAAGTAAATTTTCAAGCCTGTACTTTGTTACTTATACTTGAGTGAAAAACTTAAATCAGTAATTCTACTTTTACCAGAGTATTTTTAACACAAGTATCTGTACTTTTTCTTGAGTATGGGAAGTGACTACTTTTACCATCTCTGCCAATAATCATGCTGTAATAACCATCTTGATATTCCACACCTGTGAGGTGGATGAATTATCTTGGCAAAGGAAAAGTGCTCAATAACAAAGATTTTTGAACAATACTATAGGTAGAAAAAGTCTTATATCGTTGAGTTCAGCTCAAGAAAAACTCATTGCAGTTATAATTTGTTAAGTGTAAAGTATCTATACAATATTATTATATTATTACAATATTATAATTATTATATGCATCAAACTTCCTCTTGGATGTTTTCTGTGCCCTGAGTTATAAAGACTAAAAGTACTGATATAACGATTACTGTCATTTGGAGGTTGACTACTGAGTGTACTGTTAAAAGTACTGTCTGACAAAACCTTTCCATATGCTGCTTCTGTGAATAAATCTCTGTATTTTTTCATTTTATAAATTTAAAGGAAGACAAGATGGCTGTCGGAAGGATCATATTGATGTTCCTGATTCTTATAGGTAAGCTGAGTAATGTTAAAAAGATTGCAATTAAACTTAAAAAGTCTTGATATAAATAACAGTAAACGTTTGGATTCCAATGAAATTATGGTGTTATTGCCTACACTGTATGAATATTTGATGTCGAAAAACAGATATATTCTATTATAATCTATTATACAACAGCTGCAGCTACAACACCAGCACAAACTGCCGCACCAGCAACAGAAGCACCTACGACAGCAGCACCTACAACTGCCGCACCAACAACAGCGGCACCTACAACAGTGGCACCAACGACAGCGGCACCAACGATTGCCGCACCAACAACAGCCGCATCTATGACAGCAGCACCAACAACAGCAACACCTAGACATGTGCTTAATAAGAGAGCAGAATCCAGCATGTCCGATAGTTCCGACACACTGAATGAGGAATTTAAGTTGCTGCCCTGTGGTTCCAGCTTCAGTCAGCTACCAGCCAAAACAAATAGGTATAAATTCTCCATTGTCCCCTCTGCTATCTCTCTGCTTAACTCTGGAAAGAATAGGTAATGTGTGTACATAAGACACACTGGGACTTAAACTTTTAATGTTGTGGTATTTATTTCCCCATTTGGTCTGTATTTTTTAATTGATTTGTTATGTACTGTGTATCAATTTCTTTGCTACTGCAGCAAAATGAATCGCCCCTCTGTGACAAATAAAGGTTGTAAACTTGAACACACAACTACTGCAACAAGAGCAACCCCTGCTAAAGCCGCAGCAACAACAGCCGCCCTTACAACAGCTGCACCGGCAACAACAGCACCTACAACAGCAGGACCTTCCACAGCAGCAAAAGCAACAACAGCACCTAAAACTACCAAACCAACAACTGCCGCACCTACAACTGCCGCACCTACTACTGCCGCAATAACAGCAACCTTTACTAAAGCTGCACCAATAACAGCAGGACCAACAACAGCCGCACCTACAACTGCCGCACCTACAACAGCACCCCCTACTACAGCTGCACCTACAATTGCCGCACCAACAACAGCGGCACCTCCAACAGCTGCACCTACCACAGCAGCACCAACGACAGCAGCACCAACAACTGCCGCACCAACAACAGCAGACCCTACAACAGCCGCAGCAACAACAGCTGCACCTACAACAGCCGCAAAGACAACAGCGGCACCTACAACTACCGCACCAACAACTGCCGCACCTACAACTGCCGCACCTACTACTGCCGCACCTACTACTGCCGCACCTACAACTGCCGCACCAACAAAAGCAACCCCTACAGCTGAACCAACAACAGCTGCACCAACAACAGCAGCACCAACAACAGCTGCACCTACCACAGCCGCACTGACAAAAGCCGCACCTACAACTGCCACACCAACAACTGACACACCTACAACTGGCGCACCTACTAATGACGCACTTACAACAGCAACCCCTCCAACAGCTGCACCGACAACTGCTACACCAACAACAGCAGCAGCACCAACAACAGCCGCACCTAAAACAGCTGCACCTACCACTGCCGCCCCAACAACAGCAACCCCTGCTACAGCAGCACCTACAACAGCCGCACCTACAACTGCTGCACCAACAACAGCAGCACCTACAACTTCCGCACCTACAACTGCCGCACTTACAACTGCCGCACCTACAACAGCGGCACCTTCCACACCAGCACCAACAACTGACGCACTTACAACTGCCGCACCTACAACTGCTGCACCAACAACAGCAGCACCTACAACTTCCGCACCAACAACAGCCGCACCTACAATAGCAGCCCCTACTACAGCTGCATCAACAACAGCAGCACCATCAACAGCAGCACCTACAACTGCCGCACCTACAACAGCAGCCCCTACTACTGCTGCACCTACAACTGCCGCACCAACAACTGCCGCACCTAGAACATCAGCAACAACAACAGCAGCACCAACAAAAGCAGCCCCTACTACAGCTGCACCTACCACAGCAGCACCAACAACAGTAGCACCAACAACTGCCACACCAACAACAGCAGCCCCTACAACAGCCACACCTACAACAGCAGCACTGATAAAAGCCGCACCTACAACTGCCACACCAACAACTGCCACACCTACAACTGACGCACCTACTACTGACGCACTTACAACAGCAACCCCTCCAACAGCTGCACCAACAACTGCTACACCAACAACAGCAGCAGCACCAACGACAGCAGCACCAACAACAGCCGCACCTACAACAGCTGCACCTACCACTGTCGCCCCAAAAACAGCAACCCCTACTACAGCTGCAACTACAACTTCTGCACCAACAACAGCAACCCCTACTACAGCTAAACCAACAACAGCCGCACCTACACCAGTGGCACCTACAACAGCAGCACCAAGAACAGCAGCCCCTACTACAGCTGCACCTACAACTGCCGCACCAACAACAGCAACACCAACAACTGCCGCACCTACAACTGCCGCACCTACAACTGCCACACCTACAACTGCCGCACCAACAACAGCGGCACCAACGACAGCCGCACCTACAACAGCAGCCCCTACTACTGCTGCACCTACAACTGCCACACCAACAACAGCTACCCCTGCTACAGCTGCACCAACAACAGCCGCACCAACAACAGCAACACCTACAACAGCCGCACCTACAGCTGCGGCACCAACAACTGCCGCACCTACAACTGCCGCACCAACAACAGCAACCCCTACTACAGCTGCACCAACAACAGCAGCACCAAAAACAGCCGCACCTACAACTGTCGCACCTACAACAGCAGTCCCTACTACTGCTGCACCTACAACTACAGCACCAACAACAGCGGCGCCTACGACTGCTGCACCTACCACTGCCGCACCTACAACAGCCGCACCAACAACAGCTGCACCTACTACAGCTGCACCAACAACAGCCGCACCAACAAAAGCAACACCTACAGGTGCGGCACCAACAACTGCCGCACCTACACCAGCAGTCCCTACTACTGCTGCACCTACAACTACAACACCAACAACAGCGGCACCTACAACAGCCGCACCTACCACGGCAGCAGCAACGACAGCGGCACAAACAACAGCTGCACCAACAACAGCAGCAGCATCAACAGCCGCACTTACAACTGTCGTACCTACAACAGCAGCTCCTACTACTGAAGTACCTACCACTGCCGCACCTACAACAGCCGCACCTACAACTGCCGCACCAACAACTTCCGCACCAACAACAACGGCACCTACAACTGCCGCACCTACCACAGCAGCACCAACGACAGCAGCACCTACAACAGCCGCACCAACTACTGCCGCACCTACAACTGCCGCACCTACTACTGCTGCACCTACAACTGCCGCACCAACAACAGCAACCCTACTACAGCTGCACCAACAACAGCAGCACCAACGACAGCAACACAAACAACTGCCGCACCTACAACTGCCGCACCAACAACAGCAGCACCAACAACAGCCGCACCTACAACTGCCGCACCTACAACAGCAGCACCTACAACTGCCGCACCAACAACAGCAACCCCTACTACAGCTGCACCAACAACAGCAGCACCAACGACAGCCGCAACTACAACTGCCGCACCTACAACAGCAGCACCTACAACTGCCGCACCAACAACAGCAACCCCTCTACAGCTGCACCAACAACAGCAGCACCAACGACAGCCGCACCTACAACTGCCGCACCTACAACAGCAACCCCTACTACAGCTGCACCAACAACAGCAGCACCAACAACAGCCGTACCTACAACTGCTGCACCTACAACTGACGCACCTACAACTGACGCACCTACAACTGACGCAATAACAACAGCAACCCCTACTACTGCTGCACCTACAACTGCCACACCAACAACAGCAACCCCTACTACAGCTGCACCATCAAAAGAAGCACCAACGACAGCAACACCAACAACTGCCGCACCTACAACTGCCACAACTTCAACTGCCGCACCAACAACAGCTACCCCTGCTACAGCTGCACCAACAACAGCCGCACCAACAACAGCAACACCTACAACAGCCGCACCTACAGCTGCGGCACCACCAACTGCCGCACCTACAACTGCCGCACCTACAAGAGCAGCACCAACGACAGCAGCACCTACAACTGCCGCACCTACTACTGCCGCACCTACAACTGCCGCACCAACAACAGCAACCCCTACTACAGCTGCACCAACAACAGCAGTCCCTACTACTGCTGCACCTACAACTACAGCACCAACAACAGCAGTAACAACAACAGCCGCACTTACAACTGCCGTACCTACAACTGCCGCACCAACTACGGACGCACCTACAACTGCCGCACCAACAACAGCTGCACCTACAACTGCGGCACCAACAACTGCCACACCAACAACAGCGGCACCTACAACTGCCGCACCTACCACAGCAGCACCAACGACAGCATCACCTACAACAGCCGCACCAACTACTGATGCACCTACAACTGCCGCACCAACAACTGCTGCACCTACAACTGCAGCACCAACAACAGCAACCCCTACTACAGCTGCACCAACAACAACAGCAGCACCAACCACAACCGCACCTACAACTGCAGCACCTAACAACAGCAGCCCCCAGCTACCTACAACTGCCGCACCTACAACTGCAGCACCTACAACAGCCGCACCTACAACAGCAGCACCAACAACAGCAGCACCAACAACAGCCGCACCTACAACTGCTGCACCTACCACTGCAGCACCTACAACAGCAGCACCTACAACTGACGCACCTACAACAGACGCACCAACAACAGCAACAACAGCTGCACCTACAACTGCCGCACCAACAACAGCAACCCCTACTACAGCTGCACCAACAACAGCAGCACCAACAACAGCAGCACCAACAACAGCAGCACCTACAACAGCAACACCAACAACTGCCGCACTTACAACTGTCGCACCAACAACAGCAGCCACTATTACAGCTGCACCAACAACAGCAGCACCAACGACAGCAACACCAACAATTGCCGCACCAACAACAGCAACACCTACAACAGCCGCACCAACAAGAGCCGCACCTACAACAGCAGCACCAACGACAGCAGCACCAACAACAGCCGCACCTACAACTGCCGCACCTACAACAGCAGCACCAACGACATCAGCACCTACAACTGCCGCACAAACAACAGCAGCACCAACGACAGCCGCACATACAACTGCCGCACCTACAACTGCCGCACCTACAACAGCAGCACCAACGACAGCAGCACCTACAACTGCCGCACCAACAACAACAACCCCTATTACAGCTGCACCAACAACTGCCGCACCAACAACAGCCGCACCTACAACTGCCGCACCTACAACAGCAACCCCTACTACAGCTTCACCAACAACAGCAGCACCAACAACAGCAGCACCAACAACAGCAGCACCAACAACAGCAGCACCTACAACAGCCGCAACTACTACTGCCGCACCTACAACTGCCGCACCAACAACAGCAACCCCTACTACAGCTGCACCAACAACAGCAGCACCAACGACAGCAACACCAACAACTGCCGCACCTACAACAGCAGCACCAACGACAGCAGCACCTACAACTGCCGCAACTACTACTGCCGCACCTACAACTGCCGCACCAACAACAGCAACCCCTACTACAGCTGCACCAACAACAGCAGCACCAACAACAACGGCACCTACAACTGGCGCACCTACCACAGCAGCACTAACGACAGCAGCACCTACAACAGCCGCACCTACTACTGCTGCACCTACAACTGCACCTACTACTGCTGCACCTACAACTGCCAGCACCAACAACAGCAACCCCTACTACAGCTGCACCAACAACAGCAGCACCAACGACAGCAACACCAACTGCCGCACCTACAACTGCCGCACCAACAACAGCAGCACCAACGACAGCCGCACCTACAACTACCGCACCTACAACAGCAACCCCTACTACAGCTGCACCAACAACAGCAGCACCAACAACAGCCGCACCTACAACTGCTGCACCTACAACTGCTGCAACTACTACTGCCGCACCTACAACTGCCGCACCAACAACAGCAACCCCTACTACAGCTGCACCAACAACAGCAGCACCAACAACAGCCGCACCTACAACTGCTGCACCAACGACAGCAGCACCTACAACTGCCGCAACTACTACTGCAGCACCTACAACTGCCGCACCAACAACAGCAACCCCTACTACAGCTGCACCATCAACAGAAGCACCAACGACAGCAACACCAACAACTGCCGCACTTACAACAGCAGCACCAACGACAGCAGCACCTACAACTGCCGCAACCACTACTGACAGCAGCACCAACAACAGCAGCACAACAACAACAGCAACCCCTACAACAGCTGCACCAACAACAGCAGCACCAACTACAGCCGCACCTACAACTGCCGCACCTACAACAGCAGTCCATTCTACAGCTGCACCTACAACTACAGCACCAACAACAGCAGTAACAACAACAGCCGCACTTACAACTGCCGTACCTACCACTGCCGCACCTACAACAGCAGCACCTACAACCGCCGCGACCAACAACAGCAACCCCTACTACAACAACAACAGCTGCACCAACAACAACGGCACCTACAACAGCAGCACCTACCACAGCAGCACTAACAACAGCAGCAACTACAACAGCCGCACCTACAACTGCTGCACCTACCACTGCCGCACCTACAACTGACGCACCTACAACTGACGCACCAACAACAGCAACCCCTACTACAACAACAACAGCTGCACCAACAACACCTACAACTGGCACCTACCACAGCAGCACTAACAACAGCAGCACCTACAACAGCAGCAACAACAACACTGCTGCACCTACAACTGCCGCACCTACTACTGCTGCACCTACAACTGCCACACCAACAACAGCAACCCCTACTACAGCTGCACCAACAACAGCAGCACCAACGACAACACCAACTGCCGCACCTACAACTGCCGCACCAACAACAGCAGCACCAACGACAGCTGCACCTACAACTACCGCACCTACAACAGCAACCCCTACTACAGCTGCACCAACAACAGCAGCACCAACAACAGCCGCACCTACAACAGCAGCACCTACAACTGCTGCACCTACAACAGCCGCACCTACAACTGCCGCACCAACAACAGCAACCCCTACTACAGCTGCACCAACAACAGCAGCACCAACAACAGCAGCACCTACAACTGCCGCACCAACAACAGCCACACCAACAACAGCAGCCCCATCTACAGCGGCACCTACAACTGCCGCACCTACAACTGCTGCACCTACAACAGCCGCACCAACAACAGCAGCACCTACAACAGCAGCACCAACAACAGCAGCACCAACAACTGCCGCACCTACAACAGCAGTCCCTACTACTGCTGCACCTACAACTACAACACCAACAACAGCGGCACCTAAAACAGCCGCACCACAACAGCAGCAACAACCAACAGCAGCACAAACAACAGCTGCACCAACAACAGCAGCACCTACAGCAGCACCAACAACAGCAGCACCTACAACAGCAGCACCTACAACTGCTGCACCTACCAGCCGCACCAACAACAGCAGCACCTACACCTGCCGCACCAACAACTGCCGCACCAACAACAACGGCACCTACAACTGCCGCACCTACAACAGCAGCACCAACGACAACAGCACCTACAACAGCCGCACCAACAACTGCCGCACCTACAACTGCCGCACCTACAACTGCTGCACCTACAACTGCCGCACCAACAACAGCAACCCCTACAACAGCTGCACCAACAACAGCAGCACCAACAACAGCAGCACCTACAACTGCCGCACCTACAACAGCCACACCAACAACAGCAGCACCAACAACAGCCGCAACTACAACTGCCGCAGCTACAACAGCAGCACCTACAACTGCCGCACCAACAACAGCAACCCCTACAACAGCTGCACCAACAACAGCAGCACCAACAACAGCAGCACCTACAACTGCCGCACCTACAACAGCAGCACCTACAACTGCCGCACCTACAACAGCAACCCCTACTACAGCTGCACCAACAACAGCAGCACCAACAACAGCCACCAACTACAACTGCTGCACCAACAACTGCCGCACCTACAACTGACGCACCAACAACAGCAACCCCTACTACTGCTGCACCTACAACTACCACACCAACAACAGCAACCCCTACTACAGCTGCACCATCAAAGAAGCACCAACGACAGCAACACCAACAACTGCCGCACCTACAACTGCCACACCTACAACTGCCGCACCAACAACAGCAGCACCAACGACAGCCGCACCTACAACAGCCGCACCTACAACAGCAGCCCCTACTACTGCTGCACCTTCAACAGCAACACCAACAACAGCTACTGCCAGCTGCACCAACAACAGCCGCACCAACAACAGCAACACCTACAACAGCCGCACCTACAACTGCAGCACCAACAACAGCCGCACCTACAACAGCCGCACCTACAACAGCAGCACCAACGACAGCAGCACCTACAACTGCCGCACCACAACAGCCGCACCTACAACTGCCGCACCAACAACAGCAACCCCTACTACAGCTGCACCAACAACAGCAGCACCAACAACAGCCGCACCTACAACTGCCGCACCTACAACAGCAGCCCTACTACTGCTGCACCTACAACTACAGCACCAACAACAGCAGTAATAACAACAGCAGCACCAACAACAGCCGCACCAACAACTGCGGCACCAACAACAGCCGCACTACAACAACCTACTACTGCTGCACCAACAACAGCAGCCCCTACTAACAGCAGCACCAACAACACCTACAACAGCCGCACCAACAACAGCAGCCACCTACAACTGCGGCACCAACAACTGCCACACCAACAACAGCGGCACCTACAACTGCCGCACCTACCACAGCAGCACCAACGACAGCATCACCTACAACAGCCGCACCAACTACTGCATGCACCTACAACTGCCGCACCTACTACTGCTGCACCTACAACTGCCGCACCAACAACAGCAACCCCTACTACAGCTGCACCAACAACAGCAGCACCAACAACCGCACCTACAACTGCCGCACCTACAACAGCAGCACCTTCTACAGCTGCACCTAGAACTGCCGCACCTACAACTGCGGCACCTACAACAGCCGCACCTACCACAGCAGCACCAACGACGGCAGCACCAATAAATGCCGCACCTACAACTGCTGCACCTACCACTGCCGCACCTACAACTGACGCACCTACAACTGACGCACCTACAACTGACGCACCAACAACAGCAACAACAGCTGCACCTACAACTGCCGCACCAACAACAGCAACCCCTACTACAGCTGCACCAACAACAGCAGCACCAACAACAGCTGCACCAACAACAGCAGCACCAACGACAGCAACACCAACAACTGCCGCACCTACAACTGACGCACCTACAACTGACGCACCAACAACAGCAACAACAGCTGCACCTACAACTGCCGCACCAACAACAGCAACCCCTACTACAGCTGCACCAACAACAGCAGCCCCTTCTACAGCGGCACCTACAACTGCCGGACCTACAACTGCGGCACCTACAACAGCCGCACCTACACAGCAGCACCAATGACGGCAGCACCAACAACTGCCGCACCTACAACTGCTGCACCTACCACTGACGCACCTACAACTGACGCACCTACAACTGACGCACCAACAACAGCAACCCCTACTAAAACAACAACAGCTGAACCAACAACAACGGCACCTACAACTGGCGCACCTACCACAGCAGCAATAATGACAGCAGCACCTACAACAGCCGCACCTACTACTGCTGCACCTACAACTGCCGCACCTACTACTGCTGCACCTACAACTGCCACACCAACAACAGCAGCACCAACGACAGCAACACCAACTGCCGCACCTACAACTGCCGCACCAACAACAACGGCACCTACAACTGCCGCACCTACAACAGCAGCACCAACGACAGCAGCACCTACAACAGCCGCACCTACTACTGCTGCACCTACAACTGCCGCACCTACTACTTCTGCACCTACAACAACAGCCCCTACTACTGAAGTACCTACCACTGCCGCACCTACAACAGCCGCACCAACAACAGCTGCACCTACAACTGCGGCACCAACAACTGCCACACCAACAACAGCGGCACCTACAACTGCCGCACCTACAACAGCAGCACCTACAACAGCCGCACCAACAACTGCAGCACCTACAACTGCCGCACCTACTACTGCTGCACCTACAACTGCCGCACCAACAACAGCTGCACCTACTACAGCTGCACTAACAACAGCAGTACCAACCTACAACTGCCCTACAACTGCCACACAACAACAGCAAAAGCACCAACAACAGCTGCACCAACAACTGCCGCACCTACAACTGCAGCACCTACAACAGCCGCACCAACAACAGCCCACCCTACAACAGCAGCACCAACAACAGCCGCACCTACAACTGCTGCACCTACTACTGCCGCACCTACAACTGCACGCACCACAACAGCACCTACAACTGACAGCACCTACAACTGCTGCACCAACAACAACAGGCACCTAACAGCAGCACCTACAACAGCAGCACCAACGACAGCAGCACCAACAACAGCCGCACCAACAAACTGCACCTACAACTGCCGCAGACCTACAACAGCAGCACCTACAACTGCCGCACCAACAACAGCAGCACCAACAACAGCAACACCAACAACTGCCGCACCAACAACTGCAGACCTAACAACAACTTGTTTACAACAGCCGCACCAACAACAGCAGCACCAACAACAGCAGCACCTACAACAGCTAGCACCTACAACTGCCGCACCACAACTGCTGCAACCTACTACTTTGCACCACAACAACAGCCCCTACTGCTGAAGTACCAACAACTGCCGCACCTACAACAGCCGCACCAACAACAGCAGCACCAACAACTGCCGCACCAACAACTGCCGCACCAACAACAGCAGCCCCTACTACAGCTGCACCAACAACAGCAGCACCAACAACAGCAACACCTACAACTGCCGCACCTACAACTGCCGCACCAACAACAGCAACCCCTACTACAGCTGCACCAACAACAGCAGCACCAACAACAGCAACACCTACAACTGCTGCACCTACAACTGCCGCAAATTCCGCTTCCAACAACAGCAGCCCCTACTACAGCAGCACCAACAACAGCAGCACCAACAACAACCGCACCAACAACAGCAGCACCAACAACAGCAGCACCAACAACAGCCGCACCTACAACAGCCGCACCAACAACTGCCGCACCAACAACAGCAACACCTACTACAGCTGCACCAACAACAGCAGCACCAACAACAGCCGCACCTACTACTTCTGCACCTACAACAGCAGCCACTACTACTGAAGTACCTACCACTGCCGCACCTACAACAGCCACACCAACAACAGCTGCATTACTGGCTGCGCACCAACAACTGCCCCAACAACAGCAACTGGCACCTACAACTGCGGCATTAACGCAGCAGCACCTACAACAGCCGCACCAACTACTGCTGCACCTACAACTGCCGCACCTACAACAGCTGCACCTACAACTGCCGCACCAGACAACAGCAACACCACAGCTGCACCAACAACAGCAGCACCAACAACAGCAACACCAACTGTTGCACCTTTGCCAACTGTATACAACAGCAACCCCTATTACAGCTGCACCAACAACAGCAGCACCAACGACAGCAACACCTACAACAGGCGCACCAACAAGAGCCGCACCTACTGCACCTGCAACAACAACAGCAGCACCAACAACAGCAGCACCTACAACTGCAGCACCAACAACGCAGCACCTACAACTGCCGCACCTAACAACTGACGCACCTACAACAGCAACCCCTACTACTGCTGCACCTACAACTGCCGCACCAACAACAGCAACCCCTACTACAGCTGCACCAACAACAGCAGCACCAACAACAGCAACCAACAACAGCAGCCCCTACAACTGCCGCATTACCACAGCAGCACCAACAGCAGCACCTACAACAGCCGCACCTACAACTGACAACGCACCAACAACTGCTGCAAATGACAACTGGCTGCACCTACAACAGCAACCTTTACTAGCAGCACCTACAACAGCTGCACCTACAACAGCCAGAAGGGGTGCTGCACCTACAACTGCTGCACCAACAACTGCCACACCAACAACAGCGGCACCTACAACTGCTGCACTAACAACAGCAGTAACCTACAACAGCTGCACCAACAACAGCCAGTTCACCTACAACAGCCGCACCTACCACAGCAGCACCAACGACAGCAGCACCTACAACAGCACCAACAACACCGCACCTACAACTGCCGCACCTACTACTGCTGCACCTACAACAGCAGCCCTACTACAGCAAGCCCTACCACTACAGCTGCACCAACAACAGCTGCACCAACAACAGCAGCACCAACAACTGCCACACCAACAACAGCAGCCCTACAACTGCTGCACCTACAACAGCAGCACCAACGACAGCAGCACCTACAACAGCCGCACCAACAACTGATGCACCTACAACTGCCGCACCTACTACTGCTGCACCTACAACTGCCGCACCAACAACAGCAACCCCTACTACAGCAGCACCAACAACAGCAAAAACTAACAACAGCAACACCTAACAACTGCCGCACCTACAAACAGCAGCACCAACAACAGCAGCCTGCACCAACAACAACCGCACCAACAACAGCAACACCTACCAACAGCCGCACCAACAACAGCAGCACCAAACAGCAGCACCAACGCAGCAGCACCAACAAGCAGCACCTACAACAGCAGCTAAACTTTACTGCGCACCTACAACTGCCGCACCAACAACAGCAACCCCTACTACAGCTGCACCAACAACAGCAGCACCAACAACTGCCGCAACTACAACAGCAGTCCCTACAACTGCCGCACCTACCACAGCAGCACCAACGACAGCAGCACCTACAGCCGCACCTAACAACAGCAACTGCCCACCTACAACTGCACCTACAACAGCAGCCCCTACTACTGAAGTACCTACCACTGCCGCACCTACAACAGCCACACCAACAACAGCTGCACCTACAACTGCGGCACCAACAACTGCCACACCAACAACAAAGGCACCTACAACTGCCGCACCAACAACAGCAGTAACAACAACAGCCGCACTTACAACTGCCGTACCTACAACTGCCGCACCTACCACAGCAGCACCAACGACAGCAGCACCTACAACAGCCGCACCAACTACTGATGCACCTACAACTGCCGCACCTACTACTTCTGCACCTACAACAGCAGCCCATACTACTGAAGTACCTACCACTGCAACAGCCGCACTACAACAGCCGCAACTACCAACAACTGCCACAGCAGCAACAACAGCTGGCACCTACAACAAGCACCAACAGCACAGCAGCACACCACAACAGCCGCACCAACAACAGCCGCACCAACAACTGCCGCACCTACTACAGCACCTACAACTGCTGCACCAACAACAACAGCCCCCTACAGCTGCACCAACAACCCCACCAACAACAACCGCACCTACAACTGCCGCACCAACAACAGCAGCACCTACAACAGCTGCACCTACAACTGCAGCACCAACAACTGCAACAACAGCCGCACCTACCACAGCAACACCAACAACTGCACCACAACAAATGCCGCACCTACAACTGCTGCACCTACCACTACGCACCTACAACTGACCAACTAATAGAACTGACGCACCAACAACAGCAAAAATTAACAACAATGCACCTACAACTACCAACCTACAACAGCAACCCCTACAACAGCTGCACCAACAACAGCAGCACCAACAACAGCCGCACCACAACTGCTGCACCTACAACAACCGCACCAAACAGCAACCCTACACTGCACCTACAACAGCCGCACCAACAACAGCAGCACCAACAACAGCACCACAACAACTGCAACAGCTGACCTACAACTGCAGCACCAACAACAGCAACCCCTAACTACAGCTGCACCAACAACAGCAGCACCAACAACAGCAACACCAACAACTGCCGCACCTACAACTGTCGCACCAACAACACCAGCCACTATTACAGCTGCATCAACAACAGCCACACTTACAACTGCCGTACCTACAACTGCCGCACCTACCACAGCAGCACCAACGACAGCAGCACCAACAACAGCCGCACCAACAACGCAGCACCAACAACAGCACCTACAACTGCCGCAGCGACCAACTACTTCTGCACCTACCACAGCAGCACCAACGACAGCAGCACCTACAACAGCCGCACCAACAACAGCAGCACCTACAACAGCCGCACCAACGACAGCCGCACCTACAACTACCGCACCTACAACAGCAACCCCTACTACAGCTGCACCAACAACAGACACCAACAACAGCAGACCTAACACAAAGCAAACAACAGCGGCAGCACCAATAAATGCCCACCTACAACTGCTGCACCTACAACAGCAAATTACAACATGGACGCACCAACAACAGCAGCACCAACGACAGCCTCACCTAAAACTACCGCACCTACAACAGCAACCCCTACTACAGCTGCACCAACAACAGCAGCACCAACAACAGCCGCACCTACAACTGCTGCACCTACCACTGCCGCACCTACAACAGCAACCCCTACAACTGCTGCACCCACCACTGCCGCACCTACAACAGGAGCACCAACGACAGCAGCACCTACAACAGCCGCACCAACTACTGACGCACCTACAACAGCCGCACCAACAACAGCAACCCCTACTACAGCTGCACCAACAACAGCAGCACCAACAACAGCAGCACCAACAACTGCCGCACCTACCACAGCAGCACCAACGACAGCAGCACCTACAACAGCCGCACCAACAACAGACGCACCTACAACTGCCGCACCTACAACAGCACCCCTACTGGCTGCACCAACAACAGCAGCACCAACAACAGCCGCACCTACAACTGCACACCAACAACAGCAGCACCTACAACAGCTGCACCAACAACAGCAGCACCAACAACAGCCAACAACTGCAACCACCTACTACTGCAACCTACAAATAGCCGCACCAACAACAGCAACACCAACTGCAGCACCAACAACAGCAGCACCAACAACAGCAGCACCTACAACTGCCGCACCGACAACAGCCACACCAACAACAGCAGCACCTTCTACAGCGGCACCTACAACTGCGGCACCTACAACTGCGGCACCTACAACTGACGCACAAACAACAGCAACCCCTACTACTGCTGCACCCACCACTGCCGCACCTACAACAGCAGCACCAACGACAGCAGCACCTACAACAGCCGCACCAACTACTGACGCACCTACAACTGCCGCACCAACAACAGCAACCCCTACTACAGCTGCACCAACAACAGCAGCACCAACGACAGCAACACCAACAACTGCCGCACCTACAACTGTCGCACCAACAACAGCAGCCACTATTACAGCTGCACCAACAACTGCCGCACCAACAACAGCAACACCTACAACAGCCGCACCAACAAGAGCCGCACCTACAACAGCAGCACCAACGACAGCAGCACCTAGAACTGCCGCACCTACTACTGCCGCACCTACAACTGCCGCACAACAACAGCAACCCCTACTAACCAGCTGCACCAACAACAGCAGCACCAACAACAGCCGCACCAACAACAGCCGCACTTACAACTGCTGTACCTACAACAGCGGCCCCTACTAATGCAGCACCTACAACAGCCGCACCTACAACTGCTGGACCTACTACTGCTGCACCTACAACAGCCGCACCAACAACAGCAACCCCTACTACAGCTGCACCTACAACTGACGCACCAACAACAGCAACCCCTACAACTGCTGCACCTACCACTGCCGCACCTACTACAGCTGCACCAACAACAGCAGCACCAACAACAGCCATACAGCAACCCTACCTAACAGCTGCACCAACAACAGCCGCACCAACAACAGCAACCCCTACTACAGCTGCACCACAACAGCAGCACCAACAACAGCAGCACCTACAACTGCAGCACCCACAACCGCCCGCACCAACAACAGCAGCAACTACAGCAGCACCTACAACGCAGCACCAACAACTGCGCACCTGCAAACAGCTACATCCAACCACAGCAGCACCAATGACAGCAGCACCAACAACTGCCGGCACTACAACTGCTGCACCTACCACTGCCGCACCACAACAGCAACACCTACAACTGACTGCAACCTCAACAACAACAGCAGCCCACCTAACAACAACGCTGCACCTAGCAACTGGCCAACAACAGCAACCTACCACAGCAGCACTAACGACAGCAGCACCTACAACAGCCGCACCTACTACTGCTGCACCTACAACTGCCGCACCTACTACTGCTGCACCTACAACTGCCGCACCAACAACAGCAGCCCCTACTACAGCAGCACCAACAACAGCAGCACCAACACCAACAACAGCCAACACCACAACTGCCGCACCAACAACAGCCGCAGCACCAACAACAGCAGCACCTACAACAGCAGCACCTACAACAGCAGCACCTACAACTGCAGCACCAACAACAGCAACCCCTACTACAGCTGCACCAACAACAGCAGCACCAACAACAGCCGCAAGTGACCAACAACTGCTGCACCAACAACTGCCGCACCAACAACTGCCGCACCAACAACATGCCAGCACCTACAACTGCTGCACCAACAACAGCAACCCCTACTACAGCTTCACCAACAACAGCAGCACCAACAACAGCCGTTAAACAACAGCAGCACCAACAACAGCCGCACCTACAACAGCAACCCCCTACAACACACCAACAATTGTTGAGCAACCCTACTACAGCTGCACCAAAACAACTGAGCACCAACGACAGCAACACCAACAACTGCCGCACCTACAACTGCCACACCAATAACAGCAACACCTACAACAGCCGCACCAACAACAGCAGCACCACAACAGCAGCACCAACAACAGCCGCACCTACAACTGCCGCACCTACTACAGCTGCACCTACAACTGCCGCACCAACAACAGCAACCCCTACTACAGCTGCACCAACAACAGCAGCACCAACAACAGCCGCACCTACAACAGCAGTCCTACAACTGCACCTTAACTAGCAGCACCTTACAACAGCTGCACCTTCAACAGCCGCAACAACAGCAAAACCAACAACAGCTGCACCAACAACAGCAGCACCAAAACAGCAGCACCTACAACTGCAGCACCACAACATGCAGCACCCACAACAGCAGCACCTACAACAGCTGCACCTACAACTGCCGCACCAAACAACTGCAGACCAACAACAGCAGCACCTACAACAGCTGCACCAACAACAGCAGCACCTACAACAGCCGCAGTCCCCTACAACTGCCGCAGCAACCCCTACACAGCTGCACCTACAACTGCCGCACCTACAACAGCAAACCTGTACAGCTGCCTCCTTACCAACAACACCAACAACAGCACAACAACAACAGCTGCACCAACAACAGCAGCACCAAAACAGGTGTTAGCTGCACCTACAACTGCCGCACCAACAACAGCAACCCCTACTACAGCTGCACCAACAACAGCAGCACCAACGACAGCAACACCAACAACTGCCGCACCTACAACTGCCGCACCAACAACAGCAGCACCAACAACTGCCGCACAACAACAGCAGCAACCCTACAAACTGCAGCACCAACAACAGCAAGCACCAACAAAGTAAACCTACAACTGCCCACCAACAACTGCACACCTACAACAGCAGCACCAACAACAGCAGCACCAACAACAGCCGCACCTACAACAGCAGCAATGTTACAACAGCAGCCCTACAACAGCTGCAAAACAACAGCAACCCAACAACAGCAGCTGCACCACAACAGCAGCACCAACAACAGCAGCAAAAACCTTACAATAGCAGCCAACAACAGCCGCACCTACAACAGCAGCACCAACGACAGCAGCACCAACGACAGCAGCACCTACAACTGCCGCACCTACAACTGCTGCACCTACAACAGCAGCACCAACAACAGCAACCCCTACTACAACAACAACAACCAACAACAGCAGCACCAACAACAGCCGCACCAACAACTGCAGCACCACAACTGCCAGCACCACAACTGCCGCACCAACAACAGCAACCTACTACAGCCGCACCAACAACAGCAGCACCAACAACAGCAGCACCTACAACTGCTGCACCAACAACAGCAGCCAACAACAGCAGCACCAACACAGCAGCACCTACAACTGCTGCACCAACAACGGCAGCACCTAACAACAGCAAGCTGCACCTACAACAGCAGCACCAATGACGGCAGCACCAACAACTGCCGCACCTACAACTGCTGCACCTACCACTGCCGCACCTACAACTGACGCACCTACAACTGACGCACCAACAACAGCAACCCCTACTACAACAACAACAGCTGCACCAACAACACCTACAACTGGCGCACCTACCACAGCAGCACCAACGACAGCAGCACCTACAACAGCCGCACCTACAACTGCTGCACCTACAACTGCCGCACCTACTACTGCTGCACCTACAACTGCCACACCAACAACAGCAACCCCTACTACAGCTGCACCAACAACAGCAGCACCAACGACAGCAACACCAACTGCCGCACCAACAACTGCAGCACCAACAACAGCAGCACCAACGACAGCCGCATTTTACAGCCAACCCACAACACCACAACAGCAGCACCCTACAACAGCCGCACCAACAACAGCAGCACCTACAACAGCCGCACCAACAACAGCAGCACCAACAACAGCAGCTTGCACAACTGCTGCACCAACAACAGCCGCACCTACAACAGCAGCACCAACAACAGCCGCACCTACAACAGCCGCACCAACAACAGCAACCCCTACAACAGCTGCACCAACAACAGCAGCACCAACAACAGCAGCACCAACAACAGCAGCACCAACAACAGCCACACCTACAACTGCCACACCAACAACAGCAACCCCTAGTACAGCTGCACCATCAACAGAAGCACCAACGACAGCAACACCAACAACAGCAGCACCTACAACAGCCGCACCAACAACAGCAGCACCTACAACAGCAGCACCAACAACAGCCGCAAGTACCTACAACAACAGCAGCACCTACAACAGCAGCACCCAACAACTGCCGCACCTACAACTGCCGCACCAACAACAGCAACACCAACAACAGCAGCACCTACAACATCAGCACCAACAACAGCAGCACCATACAACTGCAGCCCAACTACAGCTGCACCTACAACAGCAGTCAGCACCTTACTACAGCTGCACCTACAACAGCAGCACCAACAACAGCAGCACCTACAACAGCCGCACCAACAACAGCAGCACCTACAACAGCAGCACCTACAACTGCCGCACCTACAACAGCAGCACCTACAACAGCAGCACCTACAACAGCAGCACCTACAACTGCTGCACCTAACAACAGCCCCTAAATAATAAAGAGCCGCACTGCCACACCTACAACAAAGCAACACAGCAGCACCTACAACAGCTGCACCAACAACAGCCGCACCAACAACAGCAGCACCTACAACAGCTGCACCAACAACAGCAGCACCTAACTGCCGCACCAACAACAGCCCCTAACCAACAACAGCAGCCCCAACTACAGCATAACAACTGCCGCCTACAACAGCAGCACCTACAACAGCCGCACGTACAACAGCAGCACCTACAACAGCAGCACCTACAACAGCTGCACCAACAAACCACAACAGCAGCACCCTACTGACAGTGCACCTACAACAGCAGCCGCACCAACAACAGCAGCACCTACAACACTTTGTCAACAACAGCTGCACCAACAACAGCTTACAACAACAGCAGCACCTACCACAGCAGCACCAACAACAGCAGCACCTACAACAGCAGCACCTACTACTGCTGCACCTACAACAGCTGCACCAACACACCTACAACTGCACCAACAACAGCAACCCCTACAACAGCTGCACCAACAACAGCAGCACCAACAACAGCAGCACCCTACAACTGCAACCACCTACAACTGCTGCACCAACAACAGCAGCACCAACAGTACACCTACAACTGCCAACACCAACAGACCCCCTACCTACAACTGCCGCACCAACAACAACAGCCCCTACTACAGCTGCACCAACAACAGCAGCAGCACCAACAACAGCCGCACCTACAACTGCAGCCAACAACCACCTACAACTGCCGGCACCTACAACTGCGCACCAACAACAGCAACCCCTACTACGGCAGCAGCAACAACAGCCGCACCAACAACAGCAGCACCTTGACAACAGCAGCACCTACAACAGCTGCACCAACAACAGCCACACCTACAACTGCCCACAACTGCCGCACCAACAACAGCAACACCAACAACAGCAGCACCAACACAGCTGCACCAACAACAGCACAACCAAGAACTGCCCACCAACACAGCCCCACCAACAACAGCCAGACCAACAACAGCAACCTACAACAGCTGCACCAACAACAGCACCCAACAACAGCAGCACCTACACACCAGCACCTACAACAGCCGCACCAACAACTGCCAGCACCAACAACAGCAGCCCCTACAACAGCCTAACACAGCAGCACCAACAACAGCACCCACAACTTGCAACAACAGCCAGCCAACAACAACAGAGCAACAGCCTACCTACAACTGCCGCACCTACAACTGCCCCTTACAGACAGCAGCACAACAACAGCAGCAACAACAGCAACCCCACCTGCTGCACCCTACAACACCAGCACCTACAACAGCAGCACAACAACAGCCGCACCTACAACAGCAGCACCAACAACAGCAGCACCAACTACTGCTGCACCAACAACAGCAGCACCAATACAACAACCACAACAGCAGCACAACAACAGCTGCCCCTACAACAGCAGCAGAACAACAGCAGCACCACAACAGTTGCACCAACAACAGCCCACCTACAACAGCAGCACCAACAACTGCTGCACCAACAACAGCCGCACCACAACAGCAACCCCAACAACAGCTTCACCAACAACAGCAGCACCACAACAGCTGCACCAACAACAGCAGCACCAACAACAGCCGCACCTACAACTGCCACACCTACAACTGCCACACCAACAACAGCAACCCCTAGTACAGCTGCACCATCAACAGAAGCACCAACGACAGCAACACCAACAACTGCCGCACCTACAACTGCCACACCTACAACTGCCGCACCAACAACAGCAGCACCAACAACAGCCGCACCTACAACAGCAGCACCAACAACAGCAGCCCCTACTACAGCTGCACCAACAACAGCCGCACCAACAACAGCAGCACCTACAACAGCTGCACCAACAACAGCAAGTCCCCTACAGCTGCACCAACAACAGCAGCACCAACAACATGGCAGCACCTACAACTGCTGCACCTACAACTGCCGCCCCTACTACCTGCACCTACAACAGCTGCACCAACAACAGCAACCCCTATTGCAGCACCAACAACAGCAGCACCAACTACAGCAGCAAACTACAACTGCAGCACCAAACAGCAACCCTACTACAGCAACTGTGCAACAACAGCAGCAGCAGCAGCACCAACAACAGCACCTACAACTGCCGCACCTACAACAGTAGCCCCTACAACTGTTGCACCTACAACAGCAACACCACAACAGCTGCACCCAACAGCCGCACCTACAACAGCCGCACCAACAACAGCAACCCTACTACAGCAGCACCAACAACAGCAGCACCAACAACTGCCGCACCTACCTACCTACAACAGCAGCACCAACAACAGCAGCACCACAACTGCTGCACCAACAACAGCAGCACCAACAAAGACAGCAGAACCAACAAGCAGCACCAACAACTGCAGCACCAACAACAACAACACCTACAACAGCTGCACCAACAACAGCAGCACCAACAACAGCAGCACACCTACAACTGCAGCCTACCAACTACAGCAGCACCTACAACTGCCGCACCAACAACATTCCAGAGAACAGCACCTACAACTGCCGCACCAACAACAGCAACCCCTACTACAGCTGCACCAACAACAGCCGCACCAACAACAGCCGCACCTACAACAGCAGCCCCTACAACAGCCACACCAACAACAGCACCCCTACAACAGCTGCACCAACAACAGCTGCACCAACAACAGCAGCACCTACAACAGCTGCAACAACTGCCGCACCATACAACAGTCAGCACATACAACTGCCACACAAACAACTGCCGCACCTACAACAGCAGCCCTACAACTGCCGCACAGCACCCTACAACTGCAGCACCAACAACAGCAACCCCTACAACAGCAGCACCAACAACAGCAGCACAACAACTGCCACACCTACAACAGCAGCCCTACAACACCAGCCCACAACAAGCCCAACAACAGCAGCCCAACAACAGCCGCACCTACAACAGCAGCACCAACAACAGCAGCACCAACTGCCGCACCTACAACAGCAGCACCACAACTGCAGCACCTACAACTGCAGCACCAACAACTGCCGCACCAACAACAGCCGCCCCTACAACTGCCACAGCAGCACCTACAACAGCAGCACCTACAACAGCAGCACCAACAACAGCTTCCCTACAACAGCACCCCACAACAGCAGCCCTGGATAACTGCAGCACCTACAACTGCCGCACCAACAACAGCAGCACCTCAACTAAAAGCCCCTGCACCTACCAAACAGCACCTACAACAGCAGCACTGCTACCAACAACCGCACCAACAACTGCAGCACCTACAACAGCAACCCCTACACTGCTGCACCTACCAACTGCCACGGCAGCACCAACAACAGTGCACCAACAACAGCAGCACCAACAACAGCCGCACTTACAACTGCCGCACCAACAACAGCAGCCCCTACTACTGCAGCACCTACAACAGCAGCACCAACAACAGCAGCCCCTACAACTGCCACCAACAACAGCCGCACCAACAACAGCAGCCCCCTACTACAGCTGCACCTACAACAGCAGCCCCTACTACAACTGCTGCACCTACAACTGCCGCATACAACTGCCAACAGCAGCACCAACAGCCGCCCCTGCAACAACAGCAACACCACAACAGCTGCCACACCAACAACAGCAACCCTACAAAGCTGCACCAACAACAGCAGCAACAACAACAGCCACACCTACAAGAGCAACCCCTATCACTGCAGCACCACAACAACGGCAGCACCAACAACAGCAGCATCAACAACAGCAGCACCAACAACAGCCGCACCTACAACAACCTACAACTGCTGCCCCTACAACAGCTGCACCAACACTGCTGCACCTACACAACAGCCGCACCAACAACAGCAGCCCCTACAACTGCCGCACCAACAACAGCCGCACCTACCAAGCAGCACAGCAAGCAGCCCCTACTACAGCTGCACCTACAACAGCAGCACCAACAACTGCTGCACCTACAACTGCTGCAGCACTACAACTGCCACAATAACAGCTGCACCCTAACAACAGCAGCACCAACAACAGCCTGAACCAACAACAGCAGCCCTACAAAGCTGCACCAACAACAGCAGCAACAACAACTGCCACACCTACAACAGCAACACCAACACAGCAGCACCAACAACAGCAGCATCAACAACAGCAGCACCAACAACAGCAGCACCAACAACAGCAGCACCAAACAGCAAACCACAGCAGCTACAGCAGCAACAACAGCACCTACAACAGCAGCCCCTACAACTGCCGCACCTACAACAGCTGCACCAACAACTGCTGCACCAACAACAGCAGCACTACAACAGCTGCACCAACAAACAGCCAAACAAACAACTGCAGCAACCTGCAACAGCAGCACCTGCTACAGCAGCACCAAAACTGCCGGCACCAACAACAGCAGCACCAACAACAGCAGCACCAACAACAGCAGCAACAACAAGCAGCACCAACAACAGCAGCCCCTACAACAGCTGCACCAACAACAACCCCTACTACAGCAGCACCACAACTGCCGCACCAACAACAGCAGCAACAACAACAGCCGCACCACAACGTACAAAGCAACATCACGCCACCTACAACTGCCGCACCAACAACAGCAGCACCAACAACAGCAGCACCAACAACAGCAGCACTCTACAACAACAACAACAGCCCCCAACAGCTGCACCACAACAGCAGCACCACAACAACACCCAACAACAGCAGCCCTACAACAGCTGCACCAACAACAACAGCCCAACAACAGCAACAAACAACTGCCGCACCCAACAACAGCAGCCCTGCTACAACACCAACCTACAACAGCACACCAACAACAGCAGCCCCTACAACAAAGCAGCAATTCAACAACAACTGCAGCACCAACAACAGCCGCACCTACACAAAAACGACAGCAACCCCTACAACTGCAGCACCAACAACAGCCGCAGCAGCACCCCTACAACAGCTGCACCAACAACAGCAGCACCAACAACCAGCAGCAGCACCTACAACAGCAGCACCAACAACAGCAGCCCCTACAACAGCCGCACCTAACAACAGCAGCACACCACAGCAGCACCTACAACAGCACCAACAACAGCAGCCCCTACTGCCGCACCAACAACAAAGCAACTGCAGCTGCACCAACAACAGCAGCCCCTACTACAGCTGCACCAAAACTGCCGCACCAACAACAGCAACCCCTACTAAAGCTGCACCAACAACAGCAGCACAACAACAGCTGCCACACCTGCAAGAGCAACCCCACAACAGCAGCACCCACAACTGCCGCACCAACAACAGCCGCATCAACAACAGCAGCACCAACAAAAAGCAGCTCCTACAACTGCCGCACCAACAACAGCAGCCCCTACACAGCAGCACCTACAACCTAGCACACCACAACTGCCGCACCAACAACAGCAGCACCTACAACAGCTGCAGCACACCTACAACAGCCGCACCAACACAGCAGCACCAACACAGCAGCACCAACAACAGCAGCAACAACAGCAGCCCCTACTACTGCAGCACCACAACAGCCGCACCTAACAACAGCCACACAAACAACAGCCGCACCTCAACAACAGCAGCCCCTACTACTGCTGCACCAACAACAGCAACGCACCAACAACAGCAACCCCTACTACAGCTGCACCAACAACAGCAGCAACAACAACTGCCACACCAACAACAGCAACCCTATCACTGCAGCACCAACAACTGCCCCCTTACTACAGCAGCACCAACAACAGCCGCACCAACAACAGCAGCACCAACAACAGCTGCACCAACAACAGCCGCACCAACAACAGCAGCCCCTACGACAGCAGCACCTACAACTCTAGCACCAACAACTGCCGCACCAACAACAGCAGCAACAACAACAGCCCCTACTACAGCAGCACCAACAGCAGCCGCACCAACAACAGCAGCCCCTACAACAGCTGCACCAACAACAGCAGCACCAACAACAGCTGCACCAACAACAGCCGCACCAACAACAGCAGCACCAACAACTGCCGCACCAACAACAGCTGCACCAACAACAGCAGCAACCCTACAACAGCTGCACCAACAACAGCAGCAACAACAACAGCCGCACCTACAACAGCAGCCCCAACAACAGCAGCACCAACAACTGCAACAGCAGCACCAACAACAGCGGCACCAACAACAGCAGCACCAACAACTGCCGCACCACAACTGCCAGCACCAACAACAGCAGCACCTACAACTGCAGCACCTACAACAGCTAGCACTACAACTGCGCACCAACAACAGCAGCCCATACTACTGCTGCAGCGGCACCTACAACAGCCGCACCTACCACAGCAGCACCAACGACAGCAGCCCAACAACAGCCGCACCAACAACAGCAGCCCTACAACAGCTGCACCAACAACAGCCGCAGCAACAACAGCCACAACAAACAACTGCTGCACCAACAACAGCAGCCTACTACTGCAGCACCAACAACAGCAGCACCAACAACAGCAACCCCTACTAACAGCTGCACCAACAACAGCAGTACAACAACTGCACCAACAACAGCAACCCCAACAGCAGCACCCACAACTGCCACAGCAGCACCAACAACAGCGGCATCAACAACAGCAGCACCAACAAAGAGCCCCACACAACAGCCGCACCTACAACAGCAGCCCCTACTACTGCAGCACCTACAACTAGCACTCAACAACTGCCGCACCAACAACAGCAGCCCCTACTACTGCCGCACAACAACAACAGCAGCCCCAAACAAACAACTGCCGCACCTGCAACAGCAGCCCCTGCAACTGCTGCACCAAAACAGCAGCACCAACAACAGCAACCTCTACAACAGCAGCACCAACAACAGCAGCAACAACAACTGCCGCACCAACAACAGCCGCACCTACAACTGCCACACCTACAACAGCAACCCCAACTGCTGCAGCACCCACAACAACGGCACCAACAACAGCAGCAACCAACAACAGCCGCACCACAACTGCAGCACCCCTACACTGCAGCACCCACAACTGCCACAGCAGCACCAACAACAGCGGCATCAACAACAGCAGCACCAACAAAAGCCGCACCTACAACTGCCGCAGCTACAACTGAGCAGCCCCTGCAGCAGCACCAACTACAGCAGCACCAACAACAGCCGCACCAACAACAGCAGCCTCTTCACAGCTGCACCCCAACAACCGCACCAACAACAGCCGCAAACAAAAACTGCCAACTGCACCAACAACAGCAGCCCCTGCTACTGCTGCACCAAAAACTGCGGCACCAACAACAGCAACCTCTACTAAAGCTGCACCAACAACAGCAGTAACAACAACTGCCGCACCAACAACAGCCGCACTTACAACTGCAGCACCTACAACAGCAACCCCTACAACAGCAGCACCCCAACAACAGCCGCACACCAACAACAGTGAGCATCAACAACAGCAACCAACAAAGCCAGCAGCACCTACAACTGCAGCCCCAACTACTGCAGCACCCTACAACTCAGCACCTACAACTGCACCAACAACACAGCCTCTTCTACAGCTGCACCTACAACAACAGCCCCTACCACAGCCGCACCTACAACTGCCGCCTACAACTGCCAAACAAACAACTGCCGCACCTGCAACAACAGCCCCCAACAACTGCACCAAAACTGCAGCACCAACAACAGCAACCTCTACAAAGCTGCACCAACAACAGCAGCACAACAACTGCAGCACCTACAACAGCCGCACCTACACTGCAGCACCTACAACAGCTGCACCAACAACAACAACAACAGCAGCACCTAAAACTGCGGCACCAACAACAGCAACCTCTACTAACAGCAGCACCAACAACAGCTGCACCAACAACAGCCGCACCAACAACAACCCCCCAACAACAGCAGCCCCAACTGCCACAGCAGCACCACAACAGTGGCATCAACAACAGCAGCACCAACAAAGCCGCACCTACAACAGCGCCCTACAACAGCACCAACAACAGCAGCCCCTACTACTGCAGCACCTACCAACAACAGCAGCCCCAACAACTGCTGCACCAACAACTGCCGCCCCTACAACAGCCACACCAACAACAGCCGCACCAACACACAGCCCCTACTACAGCTGCACCAACAACAGCAGCACCAACAACAGCAGCCCTACAACAGCTGCACCAACAACAGCAACAACAGCAGCAACCTACAAACAGCAGCCCCAACACTGCAACAACTGCACACAACAGCAGCACCAACAACAGCAACATCAACAACAGCAGCACCAACAACAGCAGCACCTACAACTGCCGCACCAACAACAGCAGCCCCTACAACTGCAGCACCTACAACAGCCGCACCTACAACAGCAGCACCAACAACAGCGCCCCTTCACAGCTGCACCTACAACAGCAGCCCCTACTACTGCTGCACCTACAACTGCCGCACATACAACTGCCACACAAACAACTGCCGCACCTGCGACAGCAGCCCCTGCTACTGCAGCACCAAAACAGCAGGCACCAACAACAGCACAACAGCAGCACTACTAAAGCTGCACCAACAAGCAGCAGTAACAACAACTGCCGCACCTAACAAGCAGCAACCCCTGCACTGCAGCACCCACAACAGCCGCAGTAGCACCAACAACAGCATCAACAACAGCAGCACCAACAACAGCCGCAGCCCTACAACTGCCGCACCTACAACAGCAGCCCCTACTACTGCGGTACCTACTACTCTAGCACCAACAACTGCCGCACCAACAACAGCAGCCCCTACTACTGCTGCGCCACAACAACAACAAACAGCTGCACCTGCAACAGCAGCCCCTGCAACAGCTGCACCAAAACTACAGCACCAACAACAGCAACCTCCTACAAAGCTGCACCAACAACAGCAGTAACAACAACTGCCGCACCAACAACAGCAGCACCTACAACCCATCCAACCACAGCAGCAACCCTACAACTGCAGCACCCACAACTGCCAACAGCAGCACCAACAACAGCAGCACAACAACAGCAGCACCAACAAAGCTGCACCACAACAGCAGCACCTACAACAGCAGCCCCTACTACTGCAGCACCTACAACAGCAGCACCTACAACTGCCGCACCAACAACAACAGCAGCCCATACAACTGCTGCACCCACAACAGCCACACCTAACAACAGCACCAACGACAGCAGCCTACAACAGCTGCACCAACAACAGCAGCCCCTACAACAGCAGCACCAACAACAGCAGCACAACAACTGCACACAACAACAGCCAGCACCTAACAACAGCAGCCCCTACAACTGCTGCACCAAAACAGCAACCAACAACAGCAGCACAAAGCTGCACCAACAACAGCAGTAACAACAACTGCCACACCTACAAGAGCAACCCCTACACAACAGCACCCACAACTGCCACAAGCAGCACCAACAACAGTGGCATCAACAACAGCAGCACCAACAACAGCCGCACCAACAACTGCCGCACCAACAACAGCAGCCCAACAACAGCAGCACCAACAACAGCAGCCTACCAACAACAGCCGCCAACAACAGCAGCCCCTACCACAGCTGCACCTACAACAGCAGCCCCAACAACAACTGCTGCACCAACAACAGCCCCTACCAAACAACTGCCGCACCTACAACAGCAGCCCCTACAACAGCAGCACCAACAACAGCCGCACCAACAACAGCAACCTCTACAAAGCTGCACCAACAACAGCAGCAACAACAACTGCCGCACCACAACAGCAGCAGCCCCTACAACACCCAACAGCAACCCCTGCACAGCTGCACCAACAACAGCCGCACCAACAACAGCGTGCACCAACAAAGCAGCGCACTTACAACTGCCGCACCTACAACAGCAGCCCCCTGCTACCTGCTGCACCACAACTGCCGCACCAACAACAGCAGCCCCTACAACAGCCGCACCAACAACAGCCGCACAACAACTGCACCTGCAACAACTGCAGCCCCTGCAACTGCTGCACCAAAACTAGCGGCACCAACAACAGCAACCCCTACTAAAGCTGCACCAACAACAGCAGCCCCAACAACAGCAGCACCAACAACAGCCGCACTTACAACAGCAGCACCAAGGAACAACCCCATCAACTGCAGCACACCTACAACTGCCACAACAGCAGCACCAACAACAGAAGCCCATCAACAACAGCAGCACCAACAAAAGCCGCACCAACAACAGCTGCACCTACAACAGCCCACTACAACCAACCTACGACAGCAGCTCCTACAACTGCCGCACCAACAACAGCAGCCCATACAACTGCTGCACACCAAACAGCCGCACCTACCACAGCAGCACCAACAACAGCCCTTCTACTAACAACAGCAGCCCCAACAACAGCAGCACCAACAACAGCCGCACCATACAACAGCCACCAAACAACAGCCGCACCTGCAACAGCAGCCCCTACAACAGCTGCACCAAAAACAGCAGCACCAACAACAACAACCTCTACAAAGCTGCACCAACAACAGCAGTAACAACAACAGCCGCACCTACAACAGAGCAACCCCTACACTGCAGCACCACAACTGCCACAGGCCTGCACCAACAACAGCAGCACCAACAGCAGCACCAACAACTGCCGCACTTACAACTGCCGCACCTACAACAGCAGCCCCTACAACTGCAGCACCTAACAACAGCAGCACTCAACAACAGCCGCACCAACAACAGCAGCCCTACTACAGCTGCACCCTACAACTGCAGCACCTACAACAACAACTGCCTAACAACAGCAGCACCAACACAGCAGCACCTACTGCTGCACCAACAACAGCAGCACCAACAACAGCTGCACCAAACAGCAGCCCAACAGCCGCACAAACAACCGCAACAGCAGCCCCTACAACAGCTGCACCAACAACAGCAGCACCAACAAGCACTAAAACAGCCGCACCAACAACAGCAGTAACAACAACTGCAGCACCTACAACAGCAACCCCTACACTGCAGCACCCACAACTGCCACGCAGCACCAACAACAGCTGGCATCAACAACAGCAGCACCAACAAAGCCGCACCAACAACAGCACAACTGCCGCACCACAACAGAGCAGCCCCTACAACTGCAGCACCTAACAACAGCAGCTCCTACAACTGCCGCACCAACAACAGCAGCCCCTACAACAGCTGCAGCTGCAACACCAGCACCTACAACAGCCGCACCACCAACAGCAGCACCAACGACAGCAGCCCCTTCTACAGCTGCACCTACAACAGCAGCCCCTACTACTGCTGCACCAACAACTGCCGCACATACAACTGCCACACAAACAACTGCCGCACCTGCGACAGCAGCCCCTGCTACTGCTGCACCAAAAACTGCGGCACCAACAACAGCAACCTCTACTAAAGCTGCACCAACAACAGCAGTAACAACAACTGCCACACCTACAAGAGCAACCCCTACACAGCAGCACCACAACTGCCACACCAGCACAACAACAGCCCCAACAACAACAGCAGCACTTACAACAACAACAGCAGCCCCTACAACTGCAGCACCAACACAGCCCCTAGCACTCACAACTGCCGCACCAACAACAGCCCATACTACAGCAGCACAACAGCCGCACCTACAACAGCAGCACCAACACAGCAGCACCCTTCAACAGCTGCACCAACAACAGCAGCCCTACTACAACAGCTGCACCAACAACAGCCGCACCAACAACAACAGCCACCTAACAACTGCCGCACCAACAACAGCAGCCCCTACTACTGCAGCACCAAAACTGCGGCACCAACAACAGCACCTCTACAAAGCTGCACCAACAACAGCAGCAACAACAACTGCCGCACCTACAACAGCAACCCCTACAACAGCACCCAACAACAGCCACCAACAACAGCAGCCAACAACAGCGGCATCAACAACAGCAGCACCAACAAAGCCGCACTTACAACAACCGCACCTACAAGAGCAGCCCCTACTACTGCAGCACCTACTACAGCTAGCACTCACAACTGCCGCACCAACAACAGCAGCCCTACTGCTACCAAACAACAGCAACAGCAGCCCTACAACTGCCGCACCTGCAACAGCAGCCCCTGCTACTGCTGCACCAAAAACTGCGGCACCAACAACAGCAACCTCTACTAAAGTTGCACCAACAACAGCAGTAACAACAACTGCCGCACCAACAACAGCCCGCCAACTGCCACACCTACAACGCAACCCCTACACTGCAGCACCCACAACTGCCACGCACACCAACAACAGCAGCAGTAACAACAACTGCAGCACCTAACAAAGCAGCAACCCTACAACTGCAGCACCACAACTGCCACAGCAGCACCAACAACAGTGGCATCAACAACAGCAGCACCAACAAAGCCGCACCAACAACAGCAGCACCTACAACAGCAGCCCAACAACAGCAGCACCTACTACAGCTAGCACCCACAACTGCCGCACCATTGACAGCAGCCTCCTACAACAGCTGCACCAACAACAGCCGCACAACAACAGCCAAACAAAAACTGCCGCACCTGCAACAGCAGCCCCTGCTACTGCTGCACCAAAACAGCCGCACCAACAACAACCCTCTACTAAAGTTGCACAACAACAGCAGTAACAAAACTGCCGCACCAACAACAGCCGCACTTACAACTGCAGCACCTACAACAGCAACCCCTATCACTGCAGCACCCAACAACTGCCACACCAACGGCAGCAGCACCAACAACAGCTGACATCAACAACAGCAGCACCAACAAAACAGCGCCCCAACAACAGCCGCACCACAACAGCAGCCCCTACTACTGCAGCACCACAATACTCTAGCACCACAACTGCCCAACAACAGCAGCCTCTTCTACAGCTGCACCTACAACAGCAGCACCTACAACAACAGCACCTACAACAGCAGCACCTACGACAGCAGCACCTAACAACAGCAGCCCCTGCTACTGCTGCACCAAAACTGCGGCACCAACAACAGCAACACCTACTAAAGCTGCACCAACAACAGCAGTAACAACAACTGCACACAACAACAGCAACCCCTATCACTGCAGCACCCACAACTGCCACGGCAGCACCAACAACAGCGGCATCAACAACAGCAGCACCAAAAACTGCGGCACCAACAACAGCAACCTCTACTAAAGCTGCACCAACAACAGCAGTAACAACAACTGCCGCACCTACAAGAGCAACCCCTATCACTGCAGCACCCACAACTGCCACAGCAGCACCAACAACAGCATCAACAACAGCAGCACCAACAACAGCAGCACCAACAAGCTTCAACTGCCGCACCTACAACAGCAGCCCCTACTACAGCTGCACCTACAACAGCCGCACCTACAACAACAGCCCCCAACTACTGCTGCACCTACAACTGCCGCACCAACAACTGCCACACAAACAACTGCCAGCACCAACAACAGCAGCCCCTGCTACTGCTGCACCAAAACAGCCGCACCAACAACAGCAACCTCTACAACAGCTGCACCAACAACAGCAGTAACAACAACTGCCACACCAACAAAGCAACCCCTAACTGCAGCACCAACTGCCACAGCAGCACCAACAACAGCTGCACCAACAACAGCAGCACCAACAACAGCCGCACCACAACTGCCGCACCAACAACATCAGCCCCCTACTGCTGCAGCACCACCAAACAGACAGCACCTACCAACAGCAGCACCAACAACAGCAGCCCCTACAACAGCTGCACCAACAACAGCAGCCCCTACTACAGCAGCACCTACAACAGCCGCGCACCCCAACTGCCACCAAACAACTGCCGCACCTGCAACAACAGCAGCCCCTACCTGCAGCACCAAAACTGCGGCACCAACAACAGCAACCTCTACAACAGCTGCACCAACAACAGCAGCAACAACAACTGCCGCACCTACAACAACAACTGCTATCAACAGCAGCACCCAACAACTGCCACAGTACCAACAACAGCAGCATCAACAACAACTGCACCAACAAAACAGCCGCACTACAACAGCCCGCACCAACAACAGCAGCCCCTACAACTGCAGTACCCAACTACTCTGCACCACAACTGCCGCACCAACAACAGCAGCCCCTACTACTGCCGCACATACAACTGCCAAACAAACAACTGCCGCACCTGCAACAGCAGCCCCTGCTACTGCTGCACCAAAAACTGCGGCACCAACAACAGCAACCTCTACTAAAGTTGCACCAACAACAGCAGTAACAACAACTGCCGCACCAACAACAGCCGCACTTACAACTGCCGCACCTACAGGAGCAACCCCTATCACTGCAGCACCCACAACTGCCACGGCAGCACCAACGACAGCGGCATCAACAACAGCAGCACCAACAAAGCCGCACCTACAACTGCCGCACCTACAACTGCAGCCCCTACTACAGCAGCACCTAACTACAGCTGCACTCACAACAGCCGCACCAACAACAGCAGCCATACTACTGCAGCAGCACCAACAACAGCCGCACCAACAACAGCAGCACCTACGACAGCAGCCCCTTCAACAGCTGCACCAACAACAGCAGCCCCTACTACTGCTGCACCAACAACAGCACCTACAACTGCCACACAAACAACTGCCGCACCTGCAACAGCAGCCCAACAACTGCTGCACCAAAACTGCGGCACCAACAACAGCAACCTCTACAACTGCTGCACCAACAACAGCAGTAACAACAACTGCCAACCTACAAGAGCAACCCCTATCACTGCAGCACCCACAACTGCCACAGCAGCACCAACAACAGTGGCATCAACAACAGCAGCACCAACAAAAGCCGCACTTACAACTGCCGCACCAACAACAGCAGCCCCTACTACTGCTGCAACAACAGCCGCACCTACAACAGCTGCACCAACAACAAGCACCAACGACAAAGCCCCTACTACAGCTGCACCACAACAGCAGCCCCTACAACTGCTGCACCAACAACTGCCGCACAACAACTGCACCAACAACTGCCGCACCTGCAACAGCAGCCTGCTACTGCTGCACCAAAAACTGCGGCACCAACAACAGCAACCTCTACTAAAGCTGCACCAACAACAGCAGTAACAACAACTGCCGCACCTACAACTGCCGCACCAACAAGCAACCCCTATCACTGCAGCACCCACAACTGCCACAGTGCACCAACAACAGTGCATCAACAACAGCAGCACCAACAAAGCCGCACCTACAACTGCCGCACCTACAAGAGCAGCCCCTACAACTGCGCAGCACCTACTACTCTAGCACTCACAACTGCCGCACCAACAACAGCAGCCCCTACTACTGCCGCACATACAACTGCACCAACCTGCAACAGCAGCCCCTATAACTGCTGCACCCCAACAACAGCAGCAACCTCTACTGCTGCACCAACAACAGCAGTACCAACAACAGCACGCACCAACAACAACCGCACACCACAACAACTGCCGCACCTACAACAGCAGCACCAACAACAGCAGCACCAACAACAGCCGCATCAACAACAGCAGCACCAACAAAGCCGCACCACAACAACTGCACCTACAACAGCAGCACCAACAACAGCCGCACCAACAACAGCAACCCCTACACAGCTGCCGCACCAACAACAGCAGCCCATACAACTGCTGCAGCAGCACCTACAACAGCCGCACCAGCAGCACCTACAACAGCAGCACCAACGACAGCAGCCCTACAACAGCTGCACCTAAACAGCAGCCCCTACTACAGCTGCACCAACAACTGCCGCACCACAACTGCAGCACACAAACAACTGCCGCTTCACCTTCAACTGCGCACCAACAACTGCTGCACCAAAACTGCGGCACCAACAGCAACCTCTACTACAGCTGCACCAACAACAGCGGTAACAACAACTGCCACAGCAGCACCTACAACTGCAGCACCCACAACTGCCACAACTAGCCCCTACCAACAGCAGCACATCAACAACAGCAGCACCAACAAAGCCGCACCTACAACTGCCGCACCTACAACAGCCCCTACACAGCAGCACCTACTACAACTGCACTCACAACTGCCGCACCAACAACAGCAGCCCCTACTACAGCTGCACCAACAACAGCGGCACCAACAACAGCCGCACCTACCACAGCAGCACCAACAACAGCCCACCAACAACAGCTGCACCTACAACAGCAGCCCTACTGCTGCTGCACCAACAACAGCAGCACCAACAACTGCCAGCACCAACAAATGCCGCACCTAAACGACAGCAGCCCCTACAACTGCAGCACCAAAACTGCAGGCACCAACAACAGCAACCTCTACAACAGCTGCACCAACAACAGCAGCACCAACAACTGCCGCACCTACAAGAGCAACCCCTACAACAGCACCCACAACTGCCACAGGGCACCAACAACAGTGGTATCAACAACAGCAGCACCAACAAAAGCAGCCTACAACTGCCGCACCTACAACAGACAGCCCCTACAACAGCAGCACCACAGCTCTAGCACTCACAACAGCAGCACCAACAACAGCAGCCCCTACAACTGCCGCACCAACAACTGCCAAACCACAACTGCCGCACCTGCAACAGCAGCCCCTGCTACTGCTGCACCAAAAACTGCGGCACCAACAACAGCAACCTCTACTAAAGTTGCACCAACAACAGCAGTAACAACAACTGCCGCACCAACAACAGCCGCACTTACAACTGCCACACCTACAAGAGCAACCCCTATCACTGCAGCACCCACAACTGCCACGGCAGCACCATCAACAGCAGTAACAACAACTGCCGCACCTACAAGAGCAACCCCTATCACTGCAGCACCCACAACTGCCACAGCAGCACCAACAACAGTGGCATCAACAACAGCAGCACCAACAAAGCCGCAATTACAACTGCCGCACCTACAAGAGCAGCCCCTGCTACTGCAGCACCTAACAACAGCAGCACCCACAACAGCCGCACCAACAACAGCCTCTTCTACAGCTGCACCTACAACAACCGCAGCCACAACTGCCCAAACAAAAACTGCCGCACCTGCAACAGCAGCCCCTACTGCTGCACACCAAAAAGCCCTGCGGCACCAACAACAGCAACCTCTACTAAAGTTGCACCAACAACAGCAGTAACAAACACTGCCGCACCAACAACAGCCACACTTACAACTGCAGCACCTAACAACAGCAACCCCTACAACAGCAGCACCAACAACAGCAGCAGCACCAACAACAGCTGCATCAACAACAGCAGCACCAACAAAGCAGCACCTACAACTGCCGCACCTACAAGAGCAGCCCAGCTACTGCAGCACCTACAACAACTGCACTCAACAACTGCCCAACACCAACAACAGCCCATACTACAACTGCAGCAGCACCAACAACAGCCGCACCTACAACAGCAGCACCAACGACAGCAGCCCCTTCTACAGCTGCACCAACAACAGCAGCCCCTACAACTGCTGCACCAACAACAACTGCCCCTACAACAGCCACACACAACTGCCAGCACCTACAACAGCAGCCCACCTACAACTGCTGCACCAAAACAGCAGCAACAACAACAGCAACCCAACAAAGCTGCACCAACAACAGCAGCACCAACAACAGCCACACCAACAACAGCAACCCCCAACAACTGCAGCACCCACAACTGCCGCGGCACCAACAACAGCCGCATCCAACAGCAGCACCAACAAAAGCCGCACCTAACAACAGCAGCACCACAACAGCAGCCCCTACTGCAGCACCTACCACAGCTGCACCAACAACTGCCGCACCAACAACAGCAGCCCCTACAACTGCTGCACCAACAACAGCACCAACAACCGCACCTACAACAGCAGCACCAACAACAGCAGCCCCTACTACAGCTGCACCAACAACAGCAGCCCCTACAACAGCAGCACCTACAACAGCCGCACCAACAACAGCAGCACCTACAACAGCGCACCAACAACAACTGCCCCTACTACAGCAGCACCAAAAACTGCTACCAACAACAGCAACCCTACAAAGCTGCACCAACAACAGCAGCAACAACAACAGCAGCACCTACAACAGCAACCCCTACACAGCAGCACCCACAACAGCCGCACCAACAACAGTGGCATCTACAACAGCACACCAACAAAAGCAGCACCTACAACTGCCGCACCTACAACAGCAGCCCCTACAACCAGCACCTACAACAGCTGCACTCACAACTGCAGCACCAAAACAGCAGCCCCTAACAACTGCCACCTACAACAGCCAAACAAACAACTGCCGCAACAACAGCAGCCCCTGCTACAGCTGCACCAAAACAGCGGCACCAACAACAGCAACCCCTACTAAAGCTGCACCAACAACAGCAGCAACAACAACAGCAGCACCTACAACAGCCGCACCAACAACTGCCACACCTACAACAGCAGCCCCTATCAACTGCAGCACCAACAACAGCAGCACCAACAACAGTGGCATCAACAACAGCAGCACCAACAACAGCAGCACCTACAACTGCTGCACCTACAACAACAGCCCTGCACTACAGCACCTGCCGCTAGCACCAACAACTGCCGCACCATTGACAGCAGCCTCTTCTACAGCTGCACCAACAACAGCCGCACCAACAACTGTCAAACAAAAACTGCCAACCTGCAACAGCACCCCTGCTACAGCTGCACCAAAACAGCGGCACCAACAACAGCAACCTCCTACTAAAGTTGCACCAACAACAGCACCAACAAACACTGCCCACCAACAACAGCCGCACCAACAACAGCAGCACCACAACAGCAGCCCCTACAACTGCTGCACCCAACAACTGCCCCTACAACAGCAGCACCAACAACAGTGGCACAACAACAGCAGCACCAACAAAAAGCCAGCACCTACAACTGCCGCACCAACAACAGCAGCCCCCTACAACAGCACGCTACCAACAACAGCACTCACAACTGCCACCAACAACTGCCGCACCTGCAACAGCAGCCCCTGCTACTGCTGCACCAAAAACTGCGGCACCAACAACAGCAACCTCTACTAAAGCTGCACCAACAACAGCAGTAACAACAACTGCCAAACCAACAACAGCAGCAACCCCTACAACAGCAGCACCCACAACTGCTACGGCAGCACCAACAACAGCGGCATCAACAACAGCAGCACCAACAAATGCGGCACCAACAACAACCGCACCTACCACGGCAGCACCAACGACAGCGGCATCAACAACAGTAGCACCAACAAAAGACGCACTTACAACTATCACACCTACAAGAGAAGCCCCTACTACAGCAGAACCCACAACTGCCGCACCAACAAGAGCAACCCCTACCACAGCAGCACCAACGACAGCAGCACCAACAACTGCCGCACCTACAACTGCCGCACCAACAACAGCCGCACCAAAAACACCAGCCCCTTCTACAGCGGCACCTGCAACAGCCGCAACTACCACAGCAGCACCAACGACAGCAGCCCCATCTACAGCTGCACCTACAACAGCAGCCCCTACTACTGCTGCACCTACAACTGCCGCACGTACAACTGCCACACAAACAACTGCCGCACCTGCGACAGCAGCCCCTGCTACTGCTGCACCAAAAACTGCGGCACCAACAACAGCAACCTCTACTAAAGCTGCACCAACAACAGCAGTAACAACAACTGCCGCACCTACAAGAGCAACCCCTACTACATCTGCACCAACAAAAGCGGCACCAACAACAGCAGCACCTACAACTGCCGCACCAACAACAGCCGCAGCTACAACTGCCGCACCAACAACTGCCGCACCAACAACAGCGGCATCTACAACAGCAGCACCTACAAGCCGCACTAACAACAGACAGCAGCAACAACAGCTGCACCAACAACTGCCGCACCAACAACAGCAGCACCCCCTACAACAGCCACACCAACAACAGCAGCAACAACAACACCAACAACAGCCGCACCAACAACAGCTGCACCACAACAGCAGCCCCTACAACTGCCGCACCAACAACAGCAGCACCAACAACTTCCGCACCTACAACAGCAGCACCTACAACTGCTGCACCAACAACAGCAGCACCTACAACAGCAGCACCAACAACTGCCGCACCAACAACAGCGGCACCTACAACAGCCGCACCTACCACAGCCACACCAACAACAGCGCACCAACAACAGCCGCACCTACAACAGCTGCACCAACAACAGCAGCACCTACAACAGCAGCACCAACAACAGCAGCACCAACAACAGCAGCACCAACAACTAGCCGCACCAACAACAGCCGCACCACAACAGCAGCCCTACAACTGCTGCACCAACAACAGCAGCACCTACAACTGCAGCACCAACAACTGCCGCACCAACAACAGCCACCTGCAACAACAGCACCTACCACAGCCACACCAACGACAGCAGCAACAACAGCAACCCCTACAACTGCTGCACCAACAACTGCAGCACCAACAACAGCAGCACCAACAACAGCCGCACCTACAACAGCAGTCCCTACTTACAGCTGCACCTAAACAACAGCTGAATCTGCCGCACCAACAACAGCAGCTCCAACAACTGCCGCACCAACAACAGCCGCACCAACAACAGCAACCCCTACTACAGCTGCACCAACAACAGCGGCACCTACAACAGCAGCACCTACCACAGCCGCACCGACAGCAGCAACAACAGCCGCACCTACAACTGACGCACCTACAACTGCTGCACCAACAACAGCTGCACCTACAACTGCCGCACCAACAACAGCAGCACCTACGACAGCAGCACCTTCAACTGCCGCACCAACAACTGACGTACCAACAAATACCGCACCAACAACAGCCACACCTAAAACTGCCGCACCAACAACTGCCACACCTACAACTGCCGCACCAACGACAGCAGCACCAACGACAGCAGCACCTACAACTACCGCAACAACAACTGCTGCACCTACAACTGCCGCACCTACAACTGCTGCACCAACAACAGCAGCACCTACAACTGCAGCACCAACAACTGCCGCACCAACAAAGCAGCCCCTACAACAGCCGCACCAACACAGCCGCACCTAAACGACAGCAGCAACAACAGCCGCACCAACAACAGCTGCACCAACAACAGCAGCACCTACAACTGCCGCACCAGCAACTGCAACAACAGCGGCACCTACAACAGCCGCACCTACCAAAGCCGCACCTACAACTGCTGCACCAACAACAGCAGCACCTACAACTGATGCACCAGCAACTGCCGCACCAACAACAGCGGCACCTACAACAGCCGCACCTACCAAAGCCGCACTAACGACAGCATCAACAACAGCCGCACCTACAACTGCCGCACCAACAACTGCCGCACCAACAACTGCCACACCAACAACAGCAACCCCTACTACAGCTGCACCAACAACAGCAACACCAACAACAGCAGCACCTACAACTGCCGCACCAACAACTGCCGCACCAACAACTGCCTCACCAACAACAGCCGCACCTACAACTGCCGCACCTACAACTGCTGCACCAACAACAGCAGCACCTACAACAGCCGCACCAACAACTGCCGCACCAACAACAGCGGCACCTACAACAGCAGCACCTACCACAGCAGCTGCAACAGCAGCAACAACAGCTGCACCTACAACTGCCGCACCAACAACAGCAGCACCTACCTCAGCGCACCAACAACAGCACAACAGCAGCACCTACAACTGCCGCACCAACAACAGCAGCACCCCTACAACTGCCGCACCAACAACTGCCGCACCTACAACAGCCAGCCAACAACTGCCCCGCACCAACAACTAGCAGCACCAACAACAGCAGCACCTACAACTGCGACCTACAACTGCTTCACCAACAACAGCAGCACCTACAACTGCCGCACCAACAACTGACAGCCCCTACAACTGCCGCACCAACAACTGCCTCACCTACAACTGCCGCACCAACAACTACCTCACCAACAACTGCCGCACCAACAACAGCAGCACCTACCTCAGCCGCACCAACGACAGCAGCAACAACAGCCGCACCTACAACTGCCGCACCAACAACATCAGCACCTACAACTGCCGCACCAACAACTGCCGCACCAACAACTACCGCACCAACAACTGACGCACCTTCAACTGCCTCACCTACAACTACCGCACCAACAACTGCCGCACCTACAACAACAGACGCCTAACAACAGCGGTACCTACAACAGCCGCACCTACCACAGCCGCACCAACGACAGCAGCAACAACAGCCGCATCTACCACAGCCTCACCTACCACAGCCGCACCAACGACAGCAGCAACAACACCCGCACCTACAACTGCCACACCTACAACTGCCGCACCAACAACTGCCACACCAACAACAGCCGCACCAACAACTGCCGCACCAACAACTGCCACACCAACAACAGCGGCACCTACAACAGCCGCACCTACCACAGCCGCACCTACAACTGCTGCACCAACAACAGCAGCACCTACAACTGCCGCACCAGCAACTGCCGCACCAACAACAGCGGCACCTACAACAGCCTCACCTACCACAGCCTCACCTACCACAGCCGCACCTACAACTGCTGCACCAACAACATCAACCTACAACTGCCTAACAACAGCTGCAACCAACAACAGCCGCACCAACAACTGCACGCACCTACAAACTGCCCACCTACAACTGCAGCACCCACAACTGCAGCACCTAACAACTGCCGCACCAACAACTGCCGCACCAACAACTGCCGCACCAACAACTGCCTCACCTACAACTGCCGCACCTACAACAGCAGCACCAACAACAGCAGCACCTACAACTGCAACGCACCAACAACTGCCGCACCTACAACAACTGCCCCACCAACAACTGCACCAACCTACAACTGCGCACCTACAACAGCAGCCCCTAACAACAGCAGCACCAACAACAGCCGCACCTACAACTGCCGCATCTACAACTGACGCACCTACAACTGCTGCACCAACAACAGCAGCACCTACAACTGCCGCACCAGCAACTGCCGCACCAACAACAGCGGCACCTACAACAGACGCACCTACAACAGCCGCACCTACAACTGCTGCACCAACAACAGCAACCAACAGCAACAGCACCAACAACAGCGGCACCTACAACAGCCTCACCTACACAGCCTCACCTACCACAGCCGCACCAACGACAGCAGCAACAACACCCGCACCTACAACTGCCGCACCTACAACTGCCGCACCAACAACTGCCACACCTACAACTGCCGCACCAACAGCTGACGCACCTACAACTGACGCACCTTCAACTGCCTCACCTTCAACTGCCGCACCAACAACAGCAACCCCTACTACAGCTGCACCAACAACAGCAGCACCAACAACAGCAGCACCTACAACTGCCGCACCAACAACTGCCGCACCAACAACTACCTCACCAACAACTGCCGCACCTACAACTGACGCACCTACAACTGCTGCACCAACAACAGCAGCACCTACAACTGCCGCACCAGCAACTGCAGCACCAACAACAGCAGCACCTACAACAGCCGCACCTACAACTGCCGCACCTACAACTGCTGCACCAACAACAGCAGCACCTACAACTGATGCACCAGCAACTGCCGCACCAACAACTGCCACACCAACAACAGCACCCCCTACAACAGCTGCACCAACAACAGCAGCACCAACAACAGCAGCACCTACAACTGCCGCACCAACAACAGCAGCACCAACAACAGCAGCACCTACAACAGCAGCACCAACAACAGCCGCACCTACAACTGCCGCACCAACAACTGCTGCACCAACAACTGCCGCAGCACCAACAACAGCCGCCAAAACTGCCGCACCAACAACAGCAGCCCCTACAACTGCCGCACCTAAAACTGCCCGCACCAACAACAGCCGCACAACAGCAGCAGCACCTACAACAGCCGCACCAACAACTGAGCAACCTACAACTGCCGCACCTTCAACTGCACCTACAACAGCCGACCTACAACAGCAGCACCAACGACAGCAGCACCACAACAGCTGCACCAACAACAGCAGCACCTACAACTGCCGCACCAACAACTGCCGCACCTACAACAGCAGCACCAACAACAGCCACCTACAGCTGCAACAACAGCAGCAACAACAGCAGCACCTACAACTGCTGCACCAACAACAGCCCCACCTACAACAGCTGCACCTACAACAGCAGCACCAACAACTGCTGCACCAACAACTAGCCGCACCAACAACTGCTGCAACCCCTACAACTGCCGCACCAACAACAGCAGCCCCAACAACAGCAGCACCTACAACTGCCGCACCAACAACAGCAGCACCAACAACAGCTGCACCAACAACTGCTGCACCAACAACAGCAGCACCTACAACTGCCGCACCAACAACAGCAGCACCAACAACAGCAGCACCTACAACAGCCGCACCTACAACAGCAGCACCTACAACTGCCGCACCAACAACAGCAGCACCTACAACTGCCGCACCAACAACAGCAATACCAGCTGCACCAACAACAGCCGCACCTACAACAACAGCCTCACCTACAACAGCCGCACCTACAACAGCCGCACCCGACACAGCAACAACAACAGCACCTACAACAGCAGCACCAACAACAGCCACACCTACAACAGCCGCACCAACAACTGCAGCGCACCTACAACTGCCGCACCTTCAACTGCCTCACCTTCAACTGCCGCACCAACAACAGCAACCCCTACTACAGCTGCACCAACAACAGCAGCACCAACAACAGCAGCACCAACAACAGCCGCACCTACAACTGCCGCACCAACAACTGCCGCACCAACAACAGCCTCACCAACAACTGCCGCACCAACAACAGCCGCACCTACAACTGCCGCACCAACAACAGCTGCCGCACCAACAACAGCCGCACCTACAACTGCCGCACCAACAACAGCAGCACCAACAACAGCAGCACTACAACTGCACCACAACTGCACAACAACTGCACGCACCAACAACTGCCACACCTACAACTGCAGCACCTACAACTGCACCCCTAAACAACAGCCACCAACAACAGCACGCACCAACAACAGCAGCACCAACAACAGCCGCACCAACAACTGCCGCACCAACAACAGCAGCACCAACAACAGCACCGCACCAACAACAGCACCCCTACAACTGCCGCACCAACAACAGCAACAACAGCCGCACCAACAACTGCCGCACCAACAACAGCAACAGCTGCACCAACAACAGCAGCACCACAACAACAGCAGCACCAACAACAGCCGCACCAACAACAGCACACCAACAACTGCCGCACCTACAACAAACCTTCACCCTCACCTTCAACTGCCGCACCAACAACAGCAACCCCTACAACAGCTGCACCAACAACAGCAGCACCAACAACAGCAGCACCTACAACTGCCGCACCAACAACTGCCGCACCAACAACAGCCACCTACAACAGCCGCACCTACAACAGCAGCTCCCTACAACTGCTGCACCAACAACAGCAGCACCCCTGCAACTGCACACCAACAACTGCCGCACCAACAACAGCGGCACCTACAACCAACACCAACAAGCACCAGCACCTGCAACTGCTGCACCAACAACAGCAGCACCTACAACAGCAGCACCAACAACAGCAGCACCAACAACTGCCACACCTACAACTGCCGCAGCACCTACAACAGCCGCACCAACAACAGCCGCACCAACAACAGCCGCACCTACAACTGCCGCACCAACAACAGCAGCACCAACAACAGCAGCACCTACAACAGCCGCACCAACAACTGCCGCACCTACAACTGCCGCACCTACAACAGCTGCACCAACAACAGCAGCACCTACAACTGCCGCACCAACAACTGCGGCACCAACAACAGCAGCACCAACAGCCGCACCTACAACTGCCACACCAACAACAGCGGCACCTACAACTGCCGCACCAACAACTGACGCAACTACAACTGCCGAACCTTCAACTGCCTCACCTACAACTGCCGCACCAACAACAGCAGCACCAACGACAGCAGCACCTACAACTAGCGAACCCAACTGCCGCACCAACAACTGCCGCATTCAACAACTGACTGCACCAACAACAGCCGCACCAACAACAGCAGCACCAACAACTGCACCAACAACAGCACCAACAACAGCAGCACCTACAACTGCCGCACCAACAACAGCCTCACCTACAACTGCCGCACCTACAACAGCAGCACCAACAACAGCAGCACCTACAACTAACGCACCAACAACTGCCGCACCTACAACTGCCGCACCAACAACAGCCAGCACCAACAACAACAGGCACCTACAACAGCCGCACCTACAACTGCAGTAACAACAACGACAGCAGCAACAACAGCCGCACCTACAACTGCCGCACCTACAACTGACGCACCTACAACTGCTGCACCAACAACTGCCACACCAACAACTGACGCACCTACAACTGACGCACCTTCAACTGCCTCACCTTCAACTGCCGCACCAACAACAGCAACCCCTACAACAGCTGCACCAACAACAGCAGCACCAACAACAGCAGCACCAACAACTGCCAACAACTGCCGCACCAACAACAGCAACACCAACAACAGCTGCACCAACAACAGCAGCACCAACAACTGCACAACTGCCGCACCAACAACAGCCGCACCAACAACAGCAGCACCTACAACAGCCGCACCAAACTGCCGCACCAACAACAGCCGCACCTACAACTGCAGCAGCAACACAACTGCAGCACCTACAACAGCCGCACCAACAACAGCAGCACCTACAACTGCACCAACAACTGCCACACCAACAACAGCAGCACCTACAACTGCCGCACCAACAACAGCCGCACCTACAACTGCCGCACCAACAACAGCAGCACCTACAACTGCCGCACCAACAACAGCCGCACCAACAACAGCAGCGCACCTACAACTGCCGCACCAACAACAGCACACCTACAACTGCCGCACCTACAACCAGCCCCTACAACAGCAGCACCAACAACAGCAGCACCAACAACTGCCGCACCAACAACTGCCGCACCTACAACTGCCGCACCAACAACTACCAACCTACAACTGCCGCACCAACAACAGCAGCACCTACAACTGCCACCAACAACAGCCAGCACCTACAACAGCAGCACCTACAACTGCAGCGCACCAACAACAGCAGCACCTACAACTGCCGCACCAACAACAGCAACCCCCTACAGCTGCACACAACAACAGCAGCACCAACAACAGCAGCACCTACAACTGCCTCACCAACAACAGCCGCACCTACAACTGCCGCACCAACAACTACCACCCTACAACTGCCGCACCTACAACAGCAGCACCAACAACAGCAGCACCAACAACTGACACCTACAACAGCAGCACCTACAACTGCCGCACCTACAACTGCCGCACCAACAACAGCAACCCCTACTACAGCTGCACCAACAACAGCAGCACCAACAACTGCCACACCTACAACTGCCGCACCAACAACTGCCGCACCAACAACAGTGGCACCTACAACAGCAGCACCTACCACAGCCACCCAACACAGCAGCAACAACAGCCGCACCTACAACAACAGCACCAACAACAGCCGCACCTACAACTGCCGCACCTGCCAACAACTGCCGCACCAACAACTGCCGCACCAACAGCACACCTACAACAGCAGCACCTACCACAGCCACCTAAAACAGCAGCACCTACAACTGCCGCACAAACAACTGCCGCACCAACAAATACCACACCTACAACTGCCGCACCTACAACAACAGCAACCAACAACTGCTGCACCTACAACAGCAGCACCAACAACAGCAGCACCAACAACTGCCGCACCAACAACTGCCGCACCAACAACTGCCGCACCAACAACAGCTGCACCTACAACTGCACCTACAACAGCCGCACCAACAACTGCCGCACCAACAACTGCAGCACCTACAACTGCTGCACCAACAACAGCACCTACAACTGACAGCAGCACCAACAACTGCCGCACCAACAACAACTGCCGCACCAACAACTGCCGCACCAACAACAGCAGCACCTACAACTGCACCAACAACAGCTGCACCAACAACAACAGCAGCACCTACAACTGCCAGCACCAACAACTGCCGCACCTACAACTGAACGCACCTGACAACTGCCTCACCTACAACTGCCGTACCTACAACAGCAGCACCAACGACAGCAGCACCTACAACTACCGCACCAACAACTGCCGCACCAACAACAGCAGCACCTACAACAGCAGCACCTACAACTGCCGCACCAGCAACTGCCGCACCAACAACAACGGCCGCACCTACAACAGCCGCACCTACCACAGCCGCACCTACAACTGCTGCACCAACAACAGCAGCACCTACAACTGATGCACCAGCAACTGCCGCACCAACAACTGCCACACCAACAACAGCAACCCCTACTACAGCTGCACCAACAACAGCAGCACCAACAACAGCGGCACCTACAACTGCCGCACCTACAACAGCAGCACCAACGACAGCAGCACCTACAACTACCGCACCAACAACTGCCGCACCTACAACTGACGCACCTACAACTGCTGCACCTACAACTGCCGCAGCAACAACTGCCGCACCAAAATTTACCGCACCAACAACTGCCGCACCTACAACTGCCGCACCTAAAACTGCCGCACCAACAACTGCCGCACCAACAACATCGGCACCTACAACTGCCGCACCAACAACTGACGCAACCTACACAGCAACTGCACCAACAACAGTTGCACCTACAACAGCCGCACCAACAACAGCACCAAACTACAACTGCCGCACCAACAACTGCCGCACCCAACAACAGCCGCACCCTAACAACTGCCGCACCAACAACAGCAGCACCTACAACTGCCGCACCTACAACTGCCGCACCAACAACAGCAACAACCTACAACTGACTGCAAGACCAACAACTGCCTCACCTACAACTGCCGCACCTACAACAGCAACACCAACAACAGCAGCACCTACAACAGCAGCACCAACAACTGCCGCACCTACAACTGCCGCACCAACAACTGCCGCGCAACAACAACAGCAGCACCTACAACAGCAGCAGCACCTACAACTGCAGCACCAACAACTGCAGCACCTACAACAGCTGCTACAACAACTGAGCACCAACAACAGCTGCACCAACAACAGCCGCACCTACAACAGCTGCACCAACAACAGCACCAACAACAGCAGCACCTACAACTGCACCCTTCAACTGCCTCACCTAACAACTGCCGCACCAACAACAGCAGCACCTACAACAGCAGCACCTTAACAACTGCGCACCAACAACTGCAGCACCAACAACAGCAGCACCAACAACTGCCGCACCTACAACAACTGCCGCACCTACAACAGCCGCACCTAACAACTGCCGCACCTACAACTGCCGCACCAACAACTGCAGCACCAACAACAGCAGCACCAAACAACAGCACACCTAACAACTGCCGCACCAACAACAGCACCAACAACAGCAACCCACCAACAACTGCTGCACCAACAACAGCAGCACCAACAACAGCCGCACCAACAACAGCAGCACCAACAACAGCAGCACCTACAACTGCGCACCTACAACAGCCGCACCTACCAACTGCCGCAGCAGCAACAACAGCCGCACCAACAACAGCCGCACCAACAACTGCCACCAACAACTGCCACACCAACAGCTGACGCACCTACAACTGACGCACCTTCAACTGCCTCACCTTCAACTGCCGCACCAACAACAGCAACCCCTACTACAGTTGCACCAACAACAGCAGCACCAACAACAGCAGCACCAACAACAGCAGCACCTACAACTGCCGCACCAACAACTGCCGCACCAACAACTACCGCACCAACAACAGCAGCACCAACAACTGCGCACCTACAACTGCTGCACCAACAACAGCAGCACCTACAACTGCCGCACCAACAACTGCCGCACCAACAACTGCCACACCAACAACAGCAGCACCAACGACAGCAGCACCTACAACTACCGCAACAACAACTGCCGCACCTACAACTGACCGCACCTACAACTGCTGCACCTACAACTGCCGCAGCAACAACTGCCGCACCAACAACTACCGCACCAACAACTGCCGCACCTACAACTGACGCACCTAAAACTGCCGCACCAACAACTGCCGCACCAACAACAGCGGCACCTACAACAGCACCTACCAACAACTGCCGCACCAACGACAGCAGCAACAACGGCCGCACCTACAACTGCCGCACCAACAACTGCCACACCAACAACAGCAACCCCTACTACAGCTGCACCAACAACAGCAGCACCAACAACAGCAGCACCTACAACTGCCGCACCAACAACAGCCCCCACCAACAACTACCAACCAACGACAGCAGCACCTACAACTGCCGCACCTACAACTGCCTCACCTACAACTGCCGCACCAACAACAGCAACCCCTACTACAGTTGCACCAACAACAGCAGCACCAACAACAGCAGCACCTACAACTGCCGCACCAACAACTGCCGCACCAACAACTACCTCACAAACAACTGCCGCACCTACAACTGACGCACCTACAACTGCTGCACCAACAACAGCAGCACCTACAACTGCCGCACCAGCAACTGCCGCACCAACAACTGCCGCACCTACAACAGCCAGCACCAACAACAGCAGCACCTACAACTGCCGCACCAACAACAGCAGCACCTACAACTGATGCACCAGCAACTGCCGCACCAACAACTGCCACACCAACAACAGCAACCCCTACTACAGCTGCACCAACAACAGCAGCACCAACAACAGCAGCACCTACAACTGCCGCACCAACAACAGCAGCACCAACAACAGCCGCACCAACAACAGCAGCACCTACAACTGCCGCACCTACAACTGCAACACCAACAACAGCAGCACCAACAACAGCAGCACCAACTGCAGCACCAACAACTGCAGCACCAACAACAGCCGCACCAACAACAGCCTACACTGCCAAACAACAACAGCACCTACAACTGCCGCACCAACAACTGAGCAGCACCTACAACTGCCGCACCAACTGCCGCACCTACAACTGCCGCACCAACAACAGCAGCACCAACAACAGCAGCACCTAACAACTACAACCAACAACTGCACCTACAACTGCCGCACAACAACTGCCGCAGACCAACAACAGCCGCACCTACAACTGCCGCACCTACCACTGCACCAACGACAGCAGCAACAACAGCCGCACCTACAACTGCCGCACCAACAACTGCCTCACCTACAACTGCCGCACCTACAACAGCAGCACCAACAACAGCAGCACCTACAACTGCCGCACCAACAACTGCCGCACCAACAACTGCCGCACCAACAACTGCCGCACCAACAACAGCACCTACACACCACTACACAGCTGCACCAACGACAGCAGCAAATTTAACAACTGCCGACGCACCTACAACTGACGCACCTACAACTGCTGCACCAACAACTACCACACCAACAACAGCAGCACCTACAACTGCCGCACCTACAACAACTGCCTCACCAACAACTGCCGCACAACAGCAGCACCTACAACTGCTGCACCAACAACAGCCAGCACCTACAACTGCACCTACAACTGCCGCACCAACAACAGCAACCCCTACTATAGCTGCACCAACAACAGCAGCACCAACAACAGCAGCACCTACAACTGCCGCACCAACAACAGCCGCACCAACAACTGCCGCACCAACAACAGCACCTACAACTGCCGCACCAACAACAGCCGCACCTACAACTGCCGCACAACAACAGCAGCACCAACAACTGCCGCACCAACAACAGCAACCCCTACTACAGCTGCACCAACAACAGCAGCACCAACAACAGCAGCACCAACTGCCGCACCAACAACAGCACACCTACAACTGCCACCACAACAGCCAGCACCTACAACTGCCGCACAACAGCCGCACCAACAACTGCCGCACCTACAACTGCCGCCAACAACAACAGCACCAACAACTGCCAACACCCACAACAGCACCCCTACTACAGCTGCACCAACAACAGCAGCACCAACAACAGCCGCACCTACAACTGCCTCACCAACAACTGCCGCACCTACAACTGCCGCACCAACAACAGCACAACAACAGCCGCACCAACAACAGCCGCACCAACAACTGCCGCACCAACAACAGCAGCACCTACAACAGCCGCACCAACAACTGCCGCACCAACAACAGCAGCACCTACAACTGCCGCACCAACAACAGCAACCCCTACTACAGCTGCACCAACAACAGCGGCACCAACAACAGCAGCACCTACAACTGCCGCACCAACAACTGCCGCACCTACAACTGCCGCACCAACAACTACCACACCTACAACTGCCGCACCTACGACAGCAGCACCAACAACAGCAGCACCAACAACTGACGCACCTACAACTGACGCACCTTCAACTGCCTCACCTTCAACTGCCGCACCAACAACAGCAACCCCTACTACAGCTGCACCAACAACAGCACCAACAACTGCCACACCACAACTGCCGCAGCACCAACAACTGCCGCACCAACAACAACAGCAGCACCTACAACAGCCGCACCAACGACAGCAGCAACAACTGCCGCACCTACAACAGCCGCACCAACAACAGCAGCACCTACAACTGCCGCACCAACAACTGCCGCACCAACAACTGCCGCACCAACAACTGCCGCACCAACAACAGCAGCACCTACAACTGCAGCAGCACCAACAACTGCCGCACCTAACAACTGCCGCACACCAACTGCCGCACAACAACTGCCGCACCAAACAACAGCAGCACCTACAACAGCAGCACCAACAACAGCAGCACAACAACAGCCGCAGCACCAACAACTGCCGCACCAACAACTGCCAACAGCAGCACCTACAACAAACAACAGCAGCACCTACAACTGCCGCACCTACAACTGCCGCACCAACAACTGCCGCACCAACAACTGCCGCACCTACAACTGCCTACACCTACCAACAACAGCAGCACCAACAACAGCAGCACCTACAACTGCCGCACCAACAACTGCCGCACCTACAACTGCCGCACCAACAACTGCCTCACCTACAACTGCACCTACAACAGCAGCACCAACAACAGCAGCACCTACAACTACCGCACCAACAACTGCCGCACCTAACAACTGCCGCACCAACAACTGCCGCACCTAACAACAGCCACCTACAACAGCTGCACCAACAACAGCAGCACCAACAACAGCAGCACCTACAACTGCCGCACCAACAACTGCCGCACCAACAACTGCCGCACCAACAACTGCCGCACCTACAACTGCCGCACCAACAACAGCCGCACCTACAACTGCCGCACCAACAACTGCCGCACCAACAACTGCCGCACCTACAACTGCCGCACCAACAACAGCCGCACCACAACTGACAGCACCAACAACAACTACCTACAACTGCCGCACCTACAACTGCCGCACCTACAACTGCAACCCTACTACAGCTGCACCTACAACTGCCGCACCAACAACAGCCGCACCTACAACTGCTGCACCAACAACAGCAGCACCAACAACAGCAGCACCTACAACTGCCGCACCAACAACAGCAACCCCTACTACAGCTGCACAACAACAGCACCAACAACAGCAGCACCTACAACTGCCGCACCAACAACAGCCGCACCTACAACTGCCGCACCAACAACTACCACAACAACTGCCGCACCTAACAGCAGCACCAACAACAGCAGCACCAACAACTGCCGCACCTACAACTGACGCACCTTCAACTGCCTCACCTTCAACTGCCGCACCAACAACAGCAACCCCTACTACAGCTGCACCAACAACAGCAGCACCAACAACTGCCACACCTACAACTGCCGCACCAACAACTGCCGCACCAACAACAGTGGCACCTACAACAGCAGCACCACAACAGCAACGACAGCCAACAACAGCCGCACCTACAACAGCCGCACCAACAACAGCAGCACCTACAACTGCCGCACCTACAACAACAGCAGCACCAACAACTGCCGCACCAACAACTGAGCACCAACAACAGCAGCACCTACAACAGCCACTCCAACAACAGCAGCACCTACAACTGCCGCACCAACAACTGCCGCACCAACAAATGCCGCACCAACAACTGCCGCACCTACAACTGACGCACCTACAACAGCTGCACCAACAACAGCAGCACCAACAACAGCAGCACCTACAACTGCCGCACCAACAACAGCCGCACCTACAACTGCCGCACCAACAACAGCAGCCCCTACTACAGCTGCACCAACAACAGCCGCACCTACAACTGCCGCACCAACAACTGCACCTAACAACAGCAACCAACAACAGCACCAACAACTACAACAACTGCCGCACCAACAACAGCACCAACAACAGCCGCACCAACAACAGCAGCACCAACAACAGCAGCACCTACAACTGCTGCACCAACAACAGCCGCACCTACAACTGCGCACCTACAACTGCCGCACCAACAACAGCAGCACCTACAACAGCAGCACCAACAACTGCCGCACCTACAACTGCCGCACCTCAACTACAACTGCCGCACCAACAACAGCCGCACCTACAACTGCCGCACCAACAACAGCAGCACCTACAACAGCAGCACCTACAACAACCGCACCTACAACTGCAGCACCAACAACAGCAGCACCAACAACTGCCGCACCTAAAACAACAGCCGCACCAACAACTGCCGCACCAACAACTGAGCAACCCAACTACAGCTGCACCAACAACAGCAGCACCAACAACAGCAGCACCTACAACTGCCGCACCAACAACTGCCGCACCTACAACTGACGCACCTTCAACTGCCTCACCTACAACTGCCGCACCTACAACAGCAGCACCAACGACAGCAGCACCTACAACTGCCGCACCAACAACTGCCACACCTACAACTGCCGCACCTACAACTGCCGCACCAACAACAGCAGCACCAACAACTGCCGCACCAACAACAGCAGCACCTACCACAGCCACACCAACAACTGCAGCAGCACCTACAACTGCCGCACAAACAACAGCCAGCACCAACAACTGCCGCACCAACAACAGCACCAACAACTGCTGCACCAACAACTGCCACAACAACAGCCGCACCTACAACTGCTGCACCAACAACTGCCGCACCTACAACTGCCGCACCAACAACAACAACACCACCTACAACTGCCGCACCTACAACTGCCGCACCTAACAACTGCAGCACCAACAACTGCCGCACCACAACAGCAGCACCAACGACAGCAGCACCTACAACTGCCGCACCAACAACTGCCAACCCCTACAACTGCCCAACAACAGCAGCACCAACAACAGCAGCACCAACAACTGCACCAACAACAGCACCAACAACAGCAGCAACCTACAACTGCCGCACCAACAACAGCCGCACCAACAACAGCAGCACCTAACAACTGCCGCACCTACAACTGCCGCACCAACAACTGCCGCACCTACAACTGCCGCACCAACAACTGCAACACCAACAACAGCAGCACCAACAACAGCAGCACCTACAACTGCCGCACCAACAACTGCAACGCACCTAACAACTGCAGCACCTTCAACTGCCTCACCTACAACTGCCGCAACCTACAACAGCAGCACCAACAACAGCAGCACCTACAACTGCCGCACCAACAACTGCCGCACCAACAACTTGCCTCTACCTACAACTGCTGCACCAACAACAACAGCAGCACCAACAACTGCCGCACCAACAACAGCAGCACCTACCACAGCAGCCCCTACAACAGCAGCACCAACAACTGCCGCACCAACAACTGCCGCACCAACAACACCGCACCAACAACTGCCGCACCAACAACTGCCCACCTACAACTGCCGCACCAACAACAGCAGCACCAACAACAGCAGCACCTACAACTGCCGCACCAACAACAGCAGCACCAACAACTGCCGCACCAACAACTGCCGCACCTACAACTGCCGCACCAACAACTGCCGCACCAACAACAGCAGCACCAACAACTGCCACACCTACAACAGCCGCACCTACAACAGCAGCACCAACAACAGCCGCACCTACAACTGCCGCACCAACAACAGCAACCTACACAGCCAGCACCAACAACAGCAGCACCTACAACTGCCCTTGCACCTACAACTGCCGCACCTACAACTGCTGCACCAACAACTGCCGCACCTACAACTGCCGCACCTACAACAGCAGCACCAACAACAGCAGCACCTACAACTGCCGCACCAACAACTGCAGCACCTACAACTGCTGCACCTACAACTGCCGCACCAACAACAGCAGCACCCTACAACAGCCGCCAACAACTGCACCAACAACAGCAGCACAACAACCTACCTACAACTGCCGCACCAACAACAGCAGCACCAACAACAGCCGCACCTACAACTGCCGCACCAACAACTGCGCACCTACAACTGACTCACCTACAACTGCCGCACCTACAACAGCAGCACCAACAACAGCAGCACCTACAACTGCCGCACCAACAACTGCCGCACCTACAACTGACGCACCTTCAACTGCCTCACCTACAACTGCCGCACCTACAACAGCAGCACCAACGACAGCAGCACCTACAACTGCCGCACCAACAACAACTGCAACCTACAACTGCCGCACCTACAACTGCCGCACCAACAACAGCAGCACCTACAACAGCAACCAACAACAGCAACACCAACCAACAACAGCAGCACCTACAACTGCCGCACCAACAACAGCCGCACCTACAACTGCCGCACCAACAACTGCCACACCTACAACTGCCGCACCTACGACAGCACCAACAACAGCAGCACCAACAACTGACGCACCTACAACTGCCGCACCTTCAACTGCCTCACCTTCAACTGCCGCACCAACAACAGCAGCACCTACAACTGCCGCACCAACAACAGCAGCACCAACAACAGCTGCACCAACAACAGCCGCACCAACAACTGCAGCACCTACAACTGCCGCACCAACAACAGCAACCTACTGCCGCACCAACAACAGCCGCACCAACAACAGCACCAACAACAGCCGCACCTACAACTGCCTTGCCAACAACTGCACCAACAACAGCAGCACCTACAACTGCCGCACCAACAACAGCAACCCCTACTACAGCTGCACCAACAACAGCAGCACCAACAACAGCAGCACCTACAACTGCCGCACCAACAACAGCCGCACCTACAACTGCCGCACCAACAACAGCAGCACCTACAACTGCCGCACCTACAACAGCAGCACCAACAACAGCAGCACCAACAACTGCCGCACCTACAACTGCCGCACCTTCAACTGCCTCACCTTCAACTGCCGCACCAACAACAGCAACCCCTACTACAGCTGCACCAACAACAGCAGCACCAACAACTGCCACACCTACAACAGCAGCACCTACCACAGCAACTCCAACGACAGCAGCACCTACAACTGCCGCACAAACAACTGCCGCACCAACAACAGCACCAACAACTGCCGCACCAACAACTGCAGCACCTACAACTGCTGCACCAACAACAGCAGCACCAACAACAGCAGCACCTACAACTGCCGCACCAACAACTGCCGCACCTACAACTGACGCACCTACAACTGCCTCACCTACAACTGCCGCACCTACAACAGCAGCACCAACACACAGCAGCACCTACAACTGCAGCACAACAACTGCCGCACCTACAACTGCCGCACCAACAACAGCAGCACCTACAACTGCCGCACCAACAACAGCAACCCCTACTACAGCTGCACCAACAACAGCAGCACCAACAACAGCAGCACCAACAACAGCCGCACCAACAACAGCCGCACCTACAACTGCCGCACCAACAACAGCCGCACCTACAACTGCCGCACCAACAACAACAGCCGCACCAACAACTGCCGCACCTACAACTGCAGCACCAACAACAGCAGCACCTACAACTGCCGCACCAACAACTGCCGCACCAACAACTGCCGCACCAACAACTGCAACCCCTACTAACAACTGCACCTACAACAGCAGCACCTAACAACAGCAGCACAACACAGCACCAACAACTGCCGCACACAACTGCCGCACAACAACTGCCGCACCAACAACTGCCGCACCTACAACAACACCAACAACTGCCGCACCAACAACAGCAGCACCAACAACAGCAGCACCTACAACAGCCGCACCAACAACAGCAGCACCTACAACTGCCGCACCAACAACTGCCGCACCAACAAATACCGCACCAACAACTGCCGCACCTACAACTGCCGCACCTACAACTGCTGCACCAACAACAGCAGCACCAACAACAGCAGCACCTACAACTGCTGCACCAACAACAGCAGCACGCACCAACTGACAGCAGCACCAACAACAGCACCTACAACTGCCGCACCTACAACAGCAGCACCAACGACAGCAGCACCTACAACTACCGCACCAACAACTGCCGCACCTACAACTGCAGCACCAACAACAGCAGCACCTACAACTGCCGCACCAACAACAGCAACCCCTACTATAGCTGCACCAACAACAGCCGCACCAACAACAGCAGCACCTACAACTGCCGCACCAACAACAGCAGCACCTACAACTGCCGCACCAACAACAGCAGCACCAACAACTGCAGCACCAACAACTGACAGCCCAAATAACAACTGCCGCACCTACAACAACTGCCGCACCAACAACAGCAGCACCTACAACTGCCGCACCAACAACAGCAGCACCTACAACAGCAGCACCAACAACAGCCGCACCTACAACTGCCGCACCTACAACAGCAGCACCAACAACAGCCGCACCTACAACTGCAGCACCTAACAACTGCCGCACCAACAACAACTGCCGCACCTACAACTGCAGCACCTACAACTGCAGCACCAACAACACAACACAGCACACCACAGCCACCAACAACAGCAACACCTACAACAGCTGCACACCAACAACAGCAGCACCAACAACAGCAGCACCTACAACTGCCGCACCAACAACAGCCGCACCTACAACTGCCGCACCAACAACAGCACCAACAACAGCAGCACCAACAACTGCCGCACCTACAACAGCAGCACCAACAACAGCAGCACCAACAACTGCCGCACCTACAACTGACGCACCTTCAACTGCCTCACCTTCAACTGCCGCACCAACAACAGCAACCCCTACTACAGCTGCACCAACAACAGCAGCACCAACAACTGCCGCACCTACAACTGCCGCACCAACAACTGCCGCACCAACAACAGTGGCACCTACAACAGCAGCACCTACCACAGCAAACAACAGCAGCAACAACTGCCGCACCAACAACTGCGCACCAACAACTGCCGCACCAACAACACCAACAACTGCACCTACAACTGCCGCACCAACAACTGCAGCACCAACACAGCACCTAACAACAGCAGCACAACTGCCGACAGCAGCAACCCTACTACAGCTGCACCAACAACAGCAGCACCAACAACTGCCACACTACAACTGAGCAGCCAACAACTGCCAACAACAACTGCAGCACCTACAACTGCACGCCCCTACAACTGCTGCACCAACAACAGCAGCACCAACAACAGCAGCAGCACCAACAACAGCCACTAAAACTGCTGCACCAACAACTGCCGCACCAACAACTGCCGCACCAACAACTGCCGCACCAACAACAGCAACACCTACAACTGCTGCACCAACAACAGCAGCACCAACAACAGCAGCACCTACAACTGCCGCACCAACAACTGCCGCACCTACAACTGACGCACCTTCAACTGCCTCACCTACAACTGCCGCACCTACAACAGCAGCACCAACTACAGCAGCACCAACAACTGCAGCACCAACAACTGCCGCACCTACAACTGCCGCACCAACAACAGCAGCACCTACAACTGCCGCACCAACAACAGCAACCCCTACAACTGCACCAACAACAAGCAGCACCAACAACAACAGCAGCACCTACAACTGCCGCACCAACAACAGCAGCACCCGCACCAACAACTGCCGCACCAACAACAGCAGCACCAACAACTGACGCACCTACAACTGACGCACCTTCAACTGCCTCACCTTCAACTGCCTCACCAACAACAGCAACCCCTACTACAGCTGCACCAACAACAGCAGCACCAACAACTGCCACACCTACAACTGCCGCACCAACAACTGCCGCACCAACAACAGTGGCACCTACAACAGCAGCACCAACAACAGCCACCTAACAACAGCTGCAACAACAGCAGCACCAACAACTGCACCACAACTGACACCTACAACTGCCACACCTACAACTGCCGCACCAACAACTGCCGCACCTAACAACCTGCAACAGCAGCACCAACAACAGCAGCACCAACAACTGCACCACAACAAGCTGCCCAACAACTGCCGCACCTAACAACTGACAACACCTTCAACTGCCTCACCTACAACAGCCGCACCTACAACAGCAGCACCAACAACAGCAGCACCTACAACTGCCGCCCTACAACTGCCGCACCTACAACAACTGCACCTACAACAACAGCAGCACCAACAACTGCCACACCAACAACTGCCGCAGCACCAACAACAGCAGCAACAACAACAGCACCAACAACTGCCGCACCAACAACAGCAGCACCAACAACAGCCAGCACCAACAACTGCCGCACCAACAACTGCCGCACCAACAACTGCCGCACCTACAACAGCAGCACCTAACAACAGCAGCACCAACAACAGCAGCACCAACAACAGCAGCACCTACAACTGCCGCACCAACAACTGCCGCACCAACAACTGAGCAGCACCTTCAACTGCTCACCTACAACTGCCGCACCTACAACAGCAGCACCTACAACAGCCGCACCAACAACACACAACAACAGCAGCACCTACAACTGCGCACCAACAACAGCAACCCCTACTACAGCTGCACCAACAACAGCGGCACCAACAACAGCAGCACCTACAACTGCCGCACCAACAACAGCCAGCACCTACAACTGCCGCACCAACAACTGCCGCACCTACAACTGCCGCACCTACAACAACAGCAGCACCAACAACAGCAGCACCAACAACTGCCGCACCAACAACTGCCAGCACCTTCAACTGCCTCACCTTCAACTGCCGCACCAACAACAGCAACCCCTACTACAGCTGCACCAACAACAGCAGCACCAACAACTGCCACACCTACAACTGCCGCACCAACAACTGCCGCACCAAACAGCCGCACCTACAACAGCAGCACCTACCACAGCCACACCAACGACAGCAGCAACAACAGCCGCACCACAACTGCCGCACCAACAACAACAGCACCCACAACTGCCGCACCTACAACTGCCGCACCAACAACTGCCGCACCAACAACAACAACTGCACCAACAACAGCAGCACCTACCACAGCCGCACCAACAACAGCAGCACCTACAACTGCCGCACCTACAACTGCCGCACCAACAACTAGCAGCACCAACAACTGCCGCACCTACAACTGCCGCACCAACAACTGCTGCACCAACAACAGCAGCACCAACAACAGCAGCACCTACAACTGCCGCACCAACAACTGCCGCACCTACAACTGCAGCACCTACAACTGCCTCACCTACAACTGCCGCACCAACAACAACAGCAGCACCAACAACAGCAGCACCAACAACAGCAGCACCAACAACTGCCGCACCTACAACAACTGCCGCACCTACAACAGCAGCACCTACAACTGCCGCACCAACAACAGCACCTACAACTGCACCAACAACTGCCTCACCAACAACAGCCACACCACAACTGCCGCACCAACAACAGCAGCAACTACAACTGCCGCACCAACAACAACCTACAACAGCAGCACCTACCACAGCCACACCAACAACAGCAGCACCTACAACTGCCGCACAAACAACTGCCGCACCAACAACACTGCACCAACAACTGCCGCACCTACAACTGCAGCACCTACAACTGCCGCACCAACAACAGCAGCACCAACAACAGCAGCACCAACAACTGCCGCACCAACAACTGCCGCACCTACAACTGCAGCACCTTCAACTGCCTACCTACAACTGCCGCACCTACAACAGCAGCACCAACTAACAACAGCACCAACAACTGCCGCACCAACAACTGCCGCACCAACAACAGCAGCACCTACAACTGCAACAACTGCACCAACAACAGCAACCCCTACAACAGCTGCACCAACAACAGCCGCACCAACAACAGCAGCACCTACAACTGCCGCACCAACAACAGCCGCACCTACAACTGCAGCACCAACAACACTGCAGCACCAACAACTGCACCTACAACTGCCGCACAACAACAACAGCAGCACCTACAACTGCCGCACCAACAACAGCAGCCCTACAACAGCTGCACAACAACAGCAGCAACCAACAACAGCAGCACCTACAACTGCCGCACCAGCAGCAAACAGCCGCACCAACAACTGCCCTCACCTACAACTGCCAACACCTTACACTGCAGCACCAACAACAGCAGCACCTACAACTGACGCACCCTAGCAACTGCACCTTACAACTGCCGCACCTACAACTGCCGCACCAACAACAGCAACCCTACACCTACCAACAACAGCAGCACCAACAACTGCCGCACCAACAACAGCCGCACCTACAACTGCCGCACCTACAACTGCAACCTACAACTGCAGCACCACAACAGCAGCACAACTGACAGCAGCACCAACAACTGCAGCACCAACAACTGAGCGCACCTTCAACTGCCAACCTTCAACTGCCGCACCAACAAACAGCCTACAACTGCCGCACCAACTGCAGCACCTACAACTGCCGCACCAACAACTGCAACCAACAACTGCCGCACCTACAACTGCAGCACCTACAACAACCGCACCTGCAACTGCAGCACCAACAACAGCAGCACCTACAACTGCAGCACCAAACAACTGCCGCACCAACAACAGCCGCACCAACAACTGCTGCACCTACAACTGCCGCACCTACAACTGCTGCACCAACAACAGCAGCACCAACAACAGCAGCACCAACAACTGCCGCACCAACAACTGCCCTACAACTGACGCAGCACCTACAACTGCCGCACCTACAACTGCAGCACCTACAACAGCAGCACCAACGACAGCAGCACCTACAACTGCCGCACCAACAACTGCCGCACCTACAACTGCCGCACCAACAACAGCAGCACCAACAACAGCAGCACCAACAACAGCAGCACCTACAACTGCCGCACCACAACAGCAGCAACAACAGCAGCACCACAACTGCCGCATTCAACAACAGCCGCACCTACAACTGCCGCACCAACAACTGCCGCACCTACAACTGCCGCACCAACAACACAGCACACAACAACAGCAGCACCAACAACTGCAACAACTGCAGCACCTTCAACTGCCACACCTACAACTGCCGCACCAACAACAGCAACCAACAACAGCAGCACCAACAACAGCAACTGCACACCAACAACTGCCGCACCTACAACTGCCGCACCAACAACAGCCGCACCAACAACTGCCGCACCAACAACTGCCGCACCTACAACTGCCGCACCAACAACAGCAGCACCAACAACACCAACAGCAGCACCAACAACTGCCGCACCTACCAACTGCCGCAACAACTGACGCACCTACAACTGCCGCACCTACAACTGCCGCACAGCACAACTGCAGCACCTACAACAGCCGCACCAACAACTGCCGCACCAACAACACCAATAACAACAGCAGCACCTACAACAGCCGCACCAACAACAGCAGCCCCTACAACTGCTGCACCAACAACAGCCTCACCAACAACAGCAGCACCTACAACTGCCGCACCTAACAACTGCACACCAACAACTGCCGCACCAACAACTGCACGCACCAACAACAGCAGCACCTACAACTGCACACCACAACTGCGCACCTTCAACTGCCAACAACAACTGCCGCACCAACAGCAGCACCTACAACAGCCGCACCAACAACAGCAGCACCAACAACAGCAGCACCTACAACTGCCGCACCAACAACTGCCACACCAACAACAGCAGCACCAACAACAGCAGCACCAACAACAGCAGCACCAACAACAACAACACCCACAACTGCCTCACCTACAACTGCCGCACCAACAACTGCCGCACCTACAACAGCACAACTGCAGCACCAACAACAGCAGCACCCTACAACAGCCGCACCAACAACTGCCGCACCAACAACTGCCGCACCAAACAGCCGCACACCTACAACTGCCTACCAACAACAGCAGCACCAACAACAGCAACAACAACAGCAGCACCTACAACTGCCGCACCAACAACAGCCGCACCAACAACTGCCCACCAACAACTGCAACTGCCGCACCAACAACAGCCGCACCAACAACAGCCAACAACTGACAGCACCTACAACAGCACACCTACAACAGCCTGCACCAACAACTGCAGCACCTAACAACTGCCGCACCAACAACTGCCGCACCAACAACAGCAGCACCTACAACTGCTGCACCAACAACAGCCGCACCAACAACAGCAGCACCTACAACAGCAGCACCAACAACTGCCGCACCTACAACTGCCGCACAACAGCCAACAACTGCCGCACCTACAACTGCCGCACCTACAACAGCAGCACCTACAACAGCAGCACCAACAACAGCAGCACCAACAACAGCAGCACCAACAACTGCCGCACCAACAACAGCAACCCCTACAACTGCACCAACAACAGCAGCACCAACAACAGCAGCACCTACAACTGCCGCACCAACAACAGCCGCACCTACAACTGCCGCACCAACAACAGCAACAACAACTACAACTGCCGCACCTAACTGCAGCAGCACCAACAACAGCAGCACCAACAACTGCCGCACCTAACAACTGCCGCACCAACAACTGCCGCACCTACAACTGCCGCACCTACAACAGCTGCACCTACAACAGCTGCACAACAACAGCAGCACCTACAACAGCCGCACCAACAACTGCCGCACACCACAACTGCAGCACCAACAACAGCAGCACCTACAACTGCAGCACCACAGCAACAGCAGCCAACAACAGCCGCACCTACAACTGCCGCACCAACAACAGCAGCACCTACAACTGCCGCACCTACAACTGCCGCACCAACAACTGCCGCACCAACAACAGCAGCACCAACAACAGCACAACAACTGCAGCACCTACAACTGCCGCACCAACAACTGCCGCACCTACAACTGCCGCACCTACAACTGCCGCACCTACAACTGCTGCACCAACAACAGCAGCACCTACAACAGCAGCACCAACAACAGCAGCACCACAACTGCCGCACCAACAACTGCCGCACCTACAACTGCCGCACCTACAACTGCCCAACAACAGCAGCCCTACAACTGCCGCACCAACAACTGCAACAACAGCAACCACCAACAACAGCAGCACCTACAACTGCCGCACCAACAACAGCCCAACACCACAACTGCAACACCAACAACTGCACCAGCACCAACAACAGCGCACCAACAACAGCAGCACTACAACAGCCGCACCAACAACTGCACACCTACAACTGCCGCACCTACAACTGCCGCACCAACAACAGCAGCACCTACAACTGCCGCACAACAACAGCAACCCCTACTACAGCTGCACCAACAACAGCAGCCAACAGCAGCACCTACAACTGCCGCACCAACAACAGCCGCACCTACAACTGCCGCACCAACAACTGCCAGCACCTACAACTGCCGCACCTACAACAGCCGCACCAACAACAGCAGCACCAACAACTGACGCACCTACAACAACCAACAACTGCCTCACCTTCAACTGCCGCACCAACAACAGCAACCCTACTACAGCTGCACCAACAACAGCAGCACCAACAACTGCCACACCTACAACTGCCGCACCAACAACTGCAGCACCAACAACAGCAGCACCTACACACTGCCACCAACAACAGCACAGCAACAACAGCACCTACAACAGCCGCACCAACAACAGCAGCACCAACAACTGCCGCACCTACAACTGCCGCACCAACAACTGCAGCACACCAACAGCTAGCACCTACAACAGCAGCACCTACAACAGCCGCACCAACAACAGCAACAACAGCCTACAACTGCCGCACCAACAACTGCCGCACCAACAACAGCAGCACCTACAACTGCCGCACCTACAACTGCCGCACCAACAACTGCCGCACCAACAACAGCCGCACCTAACAACTGCCGCACCTACAACTGCAACTGACCACCAACAGCAACAACTGACACCAACAACTGCAACAACAGCCACCAACTGCCGCACCAACAACAGCAGCACCTACAACAGCAGCACCTACAACTGCCGCACCAACAACTGCCGCACCTACAACTGACGCACCAACAACAGCAGCACCAACAACAGCAGCACCAACAACAGCCGCACCAACAACAGCAACCCGCACCTACAACAGCAGCACCAACAACAGCAGCACCTACAACAACTGCAGCACCTACAACTGCCGCACCAACAACTGCCACCAACAACTGCCAGCACCAACAACTGCCGCACCTACAACAGCAGCACCTACAACTGCCGCACCAACAACAGCAGCACCAACAACTGCAGCACCTACAACTGCCGCACCAACAACTGCCGCACCTACAACAACCTACAACTGCCTACTGCAGCACCAACAACAGCAGCACCAACAACAGCAGCACCAACAACAGCACCACAACAACAGCAACCAACAACTGCAGCACCAACAACAGCAGCACCAACAACAGCAGCACCTACAACAGCCGCAACAACAGCAGCACAACAACAGCAGCACCTACAACTGCCGCACAACAACTGCCGCACCAACAACAGCAGCACTGCCCTACAACTGCCGCACCAACAACTGCACCAACAACAGCAGCACCAACGACAGCAGCACCTACAACTGCCGCACCAACAACAGCAGCCCCTACAACTGCCGCACCAACAACTGCAACACCAACAACTGCCGCACCTACAACAGCAGCACCAACGACAGCAGCACCAACAAACAACTGCAGCACCTACAACTGCCGCACCAACAACAGCAGCACCTACAACTGCCGCACCAACAACAGCAACACCTACAACTGCCGCACCAACAACTGCCACACCTACAACTGCAGCACCAACAACAGCAGCACCAACAACTGCCGCACCAACAACAGCAACAGCACCCTACAACTGCCGCACCTACAACTGCAGCACCAACAACTGCAGCACCAACAACAGCAGCACCAACAACAGCAGCACCAACAACAGCCGCACCAACAACAGCAGCACAACACAAACTGCCGCACCTACAACTGCAGCACCTACAACTGCCGCACCACAACTGCCGCACCAACAACAGCAGCACCAACAACAGCACCTACAACAGCAGCACCAACCACAGCCACCCAACACAGCAGCACCTACAACTGCCGCACCAACAACTGCAGCACCAACAACTGCTGCACCAACAACTGCCGCACCAACAACTGCACCACCTACAACTGCTGCACCACAACAGCAGCACCAACAACAGCAGCACCAACAACTGCTGCCAACAACTGCCGCACCTACAACTGCGCACCCTACAACTGCCTCACCTACAACTGCCAGCACCTACAACAACCAACAACTGCCGCACCAACAACAGCCGCACCTACAACTGCCGCACCAACAACAACAGCAGCACCAACAACAGCAGCACCAACAACTACCACTGCACCAACAACTGCAGCACCAACAACAGCAGCACCTAACAACTGCAGCACCAACAACAGCAGCACCAACAACAGCAGACAACAACAGCAACCTTACAACTGCCGCACCTTCAACTGCCTCACCTTCAACTGCCGCACCAACAACAGCAACCCCTACTACAGCTGCACCAACAACAGCAGCACCAACAACTGCAGCACCTACAACTGCCGCACCTACAACTGCCGCACCTTCAACTGCCTCACCTACAACTGCCGCACCTACAACAGCAACACCAACAAGCACCAGCAACTGCAACAGCACCTACAACTGCCGCACCTACAACTGCAGCAGCACCAACAACAGCAGCACCTACAACTGCCGCACCAACAACAGCAACCCCTACTACAGCTGCACCAACAACAGCGGCACCAACAACAGCAGCACCTACAACTGCCGCACCAACAACAGCCGCACCTACAACTGCCGCACCAACAACTACCACACCTACAACTGCCGCACCTACAACAGCAGCACCAACAACAGCAGCACCAACAACTGCCGCACCTACAACTGACGGACCTTCAACTGCCTCACCTTCAACTGCCGCACCAACAACAGCAACCCCTACTACAGCTGCACCAACAACAGCAGCACCAACAACTGCCACACCTACAACTGCCGCACCAACAACTGCCGCACCAACAACAGTGGCACCTACAACAGCAGCACCTACCACAGCCGCACCAACAACAGCCGCACCAACAACTGCCGCACCAACAACTGCCGCACCTACAACTGCCGCACCAACAACTGCACCTGCACCTACAACAGCGCACCAACAACAGCAGCACCTACAACCGCAGCACCTACAACTGCTGCACCTACAACTGCCGCACCAACAACAGCAGCACCTACAACAACTGCTGCACCAACTGCGGCCCCACCTACAACTGCCACAACAACTGCCGCACCAACAACTGCCGCACCAACAACTGACCGCAAACAACAGCAGCACCAACAACAGCAGCACCTAAACTGACAGCACCAACAACTGCTGCACCAACAACAGCAGCACCTACAACTGCAGCACCAACAACTGCAGCACCTACAACTGACAGCACCTTCAACTGCTGCACCAACAACAGCAACCCCTACTATAGCTGCAACAACAACAGCGCAGCACCTACAACTGCCGCACCAACAACAGCCGCACCTACAACTGCCGCACCAACAACTGCAGCACCTACAACTGCCGCACCAACAACAGCAGCACCAACAACAGCAACAACAACTGAGCCGCACCTACAACTGCAGCACCTTCAACTGCCTCACCTTCAACTGCCGCACCAACAACAGCAACCCCTACAACAGCCGCACCAACAACAGCAGCACCAACAACTGCCACACCTACAACTGCCGCACCAACAACTGCCGCACCAACAACAGCAGCACCAACAACAGTGGCACCTACAACAGCAGCACCTACCACAGCCACACCAACACAGCAGCAACAACAGCAGCACCTACAACTGCCGCACCAACAACAGCAACCCCTAACAGCTGCACCAACAACAGCCGCACCAACAACAGCAGCACCTACAACTGCCGCACCAACAACTGCCGCACCAACAACTGCCGCACCAACAACTGCAGCACCTACAACTGCTGCACCTACAACTGCCGCACCTACAACAGCAGCACCAACGCAGCACCTACAACAGCAGCACCAACAACTGCCGCACCTACAACTGCAGCACCAACAACTGCCGCACCTACAACTGCCGCACCTACAACAACAAGCACCAACAACAGCAGCACCAACAACTGCCGCACCAACAACAGCAGCACCTACAACTGCCACACCTTCAACTGCCACAACTGCCGCACCTACAACAGCAGCACCTACAACAGCCGCACAACAACTACCGCAGCACCAACAACAGCCGCACCTACAACTGCCACACCAACAACAGCAGCTTCAACTGCAGCACCAACAACTGCACCTAACAACTGCCGCACCTACAACTGCCGCCTACAACAGCTGCACCAACAACAACAGCAGCACAACTGCCGCACAACAACTGACGCACCAACAACTGCTGCACCAACAACAGCAGCACCAACAACTGCCGCACCAACAACTGCCGCACCAACAACAGCAGCACCAACAACTGCACCGCACCAACAACTGCCGCACCAACAACAGCAGCACCTTCAACTGCCGCACCAACAACAGCAGCCCTACTACAACTGCACCAACAACTGCCACCAACAACAACAGCACCCCTACAACAACCGCACCAACCCGCACCAACAACTGCAGCAACCAACAACAGCAGCACCAACAACTGCCGCACCTACAACTGCAGCACCAACAACAGCAGCACCAACAACTGCCGCACCTACAACTGACGCACCTTCAACTGCCCTACCTTCAACTGCCGCACCAACAACAGCAACCCCTACAACAGCTGCACCAACAACAGCAGCACCAACAACTGCCACACCTACAACTGCCGCACCAACAACTGCCGCACCAACAACTGCCGCACACCAACAACAGTGGCACCTGCAGCAGCACCTACCACAGCCACACCAACGACAGCAGCAACAACAGCAGCACCTACAACTGCCGCACCAACAACAGCAACCCCTACTACAGCTGCACCAACAACAGCGGCACCAACAACAGCAGCACCTACAACTGCCGCACCAACAACAGCCGCACCTACAACTGCCGCACCAACAACTAGCCACACCTACAACTGCCGCACCTACAACAGCAGCACCAACAACAGCAGCACCAACAACTGACGCACCTACAACTGACGCACCTACAACTGACGCACCTTCAACTGCCTCACCTTCAACTGCCGCACCAACAACAGCAACCCCTACTACAGCTGCACCAACAACAGCAGCACCAACAACTGCCACACCTACAACTGCCGCACCAACAACTGCCGCACCAACAACAGTGGCACCTACAACAGCAGCACCTACCACAGCCACACCAACGACAGCAGCAACAACAGCAGCACCTACAACAACTGCCGCACCAACAACAGCAGCACCAACAACTGCCGCACCTACAACTGCCGCACCAACAACTGCCGCACCAACAACATTGGCACCTACAACAGCAGCACCTACCACAGCCACCTCCAACAACAGCAGCACCTACAACTGCCGCACAAACAACTGCCGCACCAACAAATACCGCACCAACAACTGCCGCACCTACAACTGACGCACCTACAACTGCTGCACCAACAACAGCAGCACCAACAACAGCAGCACCTACAACTGCCGCACCAACAACTGCCGCACCTACAACTGACGCACCTTCAACTGCCTCACCTACAACTGCCGCACCACAACAGCAGCACCAACAACAGCAGCACCTACAACTACCGCACCAACAACTGCCACCTACAACTGCCGCACCAACAACAGCAGCACCTACAACTGCCGCACCAACAACAGCAACCCCTACTATAGCTGCACCAACAACAGCGGCACCAACAACAGCAGCACCTACAACTGCCGCACCAACAACTGCCGCACCTACAACTGCCGCACCTACAACTGCCTCACCTACAACTGCCGCACCTACACAGCAGCACCAACAACAGCAGCACCAACAACTGCCGCACCAACAACTGCCTCACCTACAACTGCCGCACCAACAACAGCAGCACCAACAACTGCCGCACCAACAACAGCAACCACCTACAACTGCAGCAGCACCAACAACAGCAGCACCAACAACAGCAGCACCTACAACTGCCGCACCAACAACAGCAGCACCTACAACTGCCGCACCAACAACTGCCGCACCAACAACTGCCGCACCAACAACTGCCGCACCTACAACTGACGCACCTACAACTGCCGCACCACAACTGCCGCACCAACAACAGCAGCACCAACAACAGCAGCACCTACAACTGCCGCACCAACAACTGCCGCACCTACAACTGCACGCACCTCCAACTGCCGCACCTACAACTGCACACCTACAACAGCAGCACCTACCACAGCCGCACCAACGACAGCAGCAACAACAGCCGCACCTACAACTGCCGCACCAACAACAGCAGCACCTACAACTGCCGCACCACGACAGCAGCAACAACAGCCGCACCTACAACTGCCGCACCAACAACTGCCGCACCAACAACTGCAGCACCAACAACTGCCGCACCAACAACAGCTGCACCAACAACTGCAGCACCAAACAACCACAACTGCTGCACCAACAACTGCAGCACCAACAACTGCCAGCACCAACAACAGCCGCACCTACAACTGCCACCTTCAACTGCCGCACCAACAACAGCAACCCCAACAACAGCTGCACCAACAACAGCAGCACCAACAACAGCAGCAGCACCTACAACTGCAGCACCAACAACAGCCGCACCTACAACTGCCGCACCAACAACTGCCGCACCTACAACTGCCGCACCTACAACAGCAGCACCAACAACAGCAGCACCAACAACTGACGCACCTACAACTGAAGCACCTTCAACTGCCTCACCTTCAACTGCCGCACCAACAACAGCAACCCCTACTACAGCTGCACCAACAACAGCAGCACCAACAACTGCCACACCTACAACTGCCGCACCAACAACTGCCGCACCACAACTGCCGCACCAACAACAGCAGCACCAACAACAGCAGCACCTACAACAGCCGCACCAACAACAGCCGCACCAACAACAGCAGCACCTACAACTGCCGCACCAACAACAGCAACCCCTACAACAGCTGCACCAACAACAGCAGCACCAACAACAGCAGCACCTACAACTGCCGCACCAACAACAGCCGCACCTACAACTGCCGCACCAACAACAGCTACCACCCTACAACTGCCGCACCTACAACAGCAGCACCAACAACAGCAGCACCAACAACTGACGCACCTACAACTGACGCACCTTCAACTGCCTCACCTTCAACTGCCGCACCAACAACAGCAACCCCTACTACAGCTGCACCAACAACAGCACCAACAACTGCCAACCTACAACTGCCGCACCAACAACTGCCGCACCAACAACAGTGGCACTGCACCCAACAACTGCCACCTAAACAACAGCAACAACAGCACCTACAACTGCCGCACCAACAACAGCAGCACCTACAACTGCCGCACCTACAACTGCCGCACCAACAACTGCCGCACCAACAACAGTGGCACCTACAACAGCAGCACCTACAACAGCAGCACCAACAACAGCAGCACCTACAACTGCCACACAAACAACTGCCGCACCAACAAATGCCGCACCAACAACTGCCGCACCAACAACTGACGCACCTACAACTGCTGCACCAACAACAGCAGCACCAACAACAGCAGCACCTACAACTGCCGCACCAACAACTGCCGCACCTACAACTGCCGCACCTACAACTGCCGCACCTACAACTGCCGCACCTACAACTGCTGCACCAACGACAGCAGCACCTACAACTACCGCACCAACAACTGCCTCACCTACAACTGCCGCACCTAACAACAGCAGCACCTACAACTGCCGCACCAACAACAGCAACCCCTACTACAGCTGCACCAACAACAGCAGCACCAACAACAGCAGCACCTACAACTGCCGCACCAACAACTGCCGCACCTACAACTGCCGCACCTTCAACTGCCTCACCTACAACTGCCGCACCTACAACAGCAGCACCAACGACAGCAGCACCTACAACTGCCGCACCAACAACTGCCGCACCTACAACTGCCGCACCAACAACAGCAGCACCTACAACTGCCGCACCAACAACAGCAGCACCTACAACTGCACAACAACAGCTGCACCAACAACAGCAGCACCTACAACTGCCACACCTAACAACAGCAACACCTACAACTGCCGCACCAACAACTGCCACCAACAACAGCACCAACAACTGCCGCACCTACAACTGCCGCACCAACAACAGCCGCACCAACAACTGCCGCACCAACAACAGCAGCCCAACAACAGCAGCACCAACAACAGTCGCACCTACAACAGCAGCACCTACAACAGCCGCACCAACAACTGCAACACCTACAACTGCCGCACCAACAACAGCAGCACCAACAACTGCCGCACCTACAACTGCCGCACCAACAACTGCCGCACCAACAACAGCGCACCTAAACAGCAGCACCTACCACAGCCACACCAACGACAGCAGCAACAACAGCTAACAACTGCCGCACAAACAACTGCCGCACCAACAAATACCGCACCAACAACTGCCGCACCAACAACTGCCAGCAACAACTGCACCTACAACTGCTGCACCAACAACAGCAGCACCAACAACAGCAGCACCTACACTGCAACAACAACTGACGCACCTACAACTGCGCACCTTCAACTGCCTCACCTACAACAGCCGCACCTACAACAGCAGCAGCACCAACAACAGCAGCACCTACAACTACCGCACCAACAACTGCAGCCCTACAACTGCCGCACCAACAACTGCAGCACCTACAACTGCCGCACCAACAACAGCAACCCCTAACTGCACCAACAACAGCTGCACCAACAACAGCAGCACCTACAACAGCAGCACCAACAACAGCCGCACCTACAACTGCCGCACCAACAACTAGCACACACCTACAACTGCTGCACCTACAACAGCAACCAACAACAGCAGCACCAACAACTGCCGCACCACAACTGACGCAGCACCTTCAACTGCCCACCTACAACTGCCGCACCAACAACAGCAACCCCTACTACAGCTGCACCAACAACAGCAGCACCAACAACTGCCACACCTACAACTGCCGCACCAACAACTGCCGCACCAACAACAGTGGCACCTACAACAGCAGCACCTACCACAGCCACACCAACGACAGCAGCAACAACAGCCGCACCAACAACTGCCGCACCAACAACAGCAGCACCTACAACTGCCGCACCAACAACTGCCGCACCAACAACTGCCGCACCAACAACAGCAGCACCTACAACACCTACAACAGCAACAACAACAGCTGCACCTACAACTGCCGCACCAACAACAGCAGCACCTACAACTGCCGCACCAACAACAGCAGCACCTACAACTGCCGCACCAACAACAGCAGCACCTACAACTGCCGCACCAACAACTGCAACAACAGCTGACTGCAACAACAGCACCACAACTGCCGCACCAACAACAGCAGCACCAACAACTGCCTCACCAACAACTGCCGCACCTACAACTGACGCACCTTCAACTGCCTCACCTACAACTGCCGCACCTACAACAGCAGCACCAACGACAGCAGCACCTACAACTGCCGCACCAACAACTGCCGCACCTACAACTGACGCACCTACAACTGCTGCACCTACAACAGCAGCACCAACAACAGCAGCACCTACAACTGCCGCACCAACAACAGCAGCACCTACAACTGCCGCACCAACAACTGCCTCAACAACAACCGCACCTGCCAACTGCCCCCACCAACTACCACACCTACAACTGCCGCACCAACAACAGCAGCACCAACAACAGCAGCACCAACAACTGACGCACCACAACTGCGCACCTTCAACTGCCTCACCTTCAACTGCCGCACCAACAACAGCAACCCCTACAACAGCTGCACCAACAACAGCAGCACCAACAACTGCCACACCTACAACTGCCGCACCAACAACTGCCGCACCACAACAGTGGCACCTACAACAGCAGCACCTACCACAGCCACCAACGACAGTTTCAGCAGCACAACAGCCGCACCTACAACTGCCGCACCAACAACAGCAGCACCTACAACTGCCGCACCTACAACTGCCGCACCAACAACTGCCGCACCAACAACAGTGGCACCTACAACAGCAGCACCTACAACAGCCACCAACAGCTGCCGCACCTACAACTGCCGCACAAACAACTGCCGCACCAACAAATGCCGCACCAACAACTGCCGCACCTACAACTGACGCACCTACAACTGCTGCACCAACAACAGCAGCACCAACAACAGCAGCACCTACAACTGCCGCACCAACAACTGCCGCACCTACAACTGCGCACCTTCAACTGCCTCACCTACAACTGCCGCACACCTACAACAGCAGCACCAACAACAGCAGCACCTACAACTACCGCACCAACAACTGCCGCACCTACAACAAACAACAGCAGCACCTACAACAGCAGCACCAACAACAGCAACCCCTACTATAGCTGCCCAACACCAACAACAACAGCAGCCCCTACAACTGCCGCACCAACAACAGCCGCACCTACAACTGCCGCACCAACAACAGACAGCACCTTCAACTGCCTCACCTTCAACTGCCGCACCAACAACAGCAACCCCTACTACAGCTGCACCAACAACAGCAGCACAACAACTGCCACACCTACAACTGCCGCACCAACAACTGCCGCACCGACAACAGTGGCACCTACAACAGCACACAGCCACCAACAACACCGCACAACAGCCGCACCTACAACTGCCGCACCAACAACAGCAGCACCTACAACTGCACCTGCAACTGCTGCACCAACAACAGCAGCACCAACAACAGCAGCACCTACAACAGCAGCACCTACCACAGCCAACAACTGACAGCAGCACCAACAACTGCCTGCAAACAACTGCAGCACCAACAAATACCGCACCAACAACTGCCGCACCTACAACAGCAGCACCTACAACTGCTGCACCAACAACAGCAGCACCAACAACAGCAGCACCTACAACTGCCGCACCAACAACTGCCGCACCTACAACTGACGCACCTTCAACTGCCTCACCTACAACTGCAGCACCTACAACAGCAGCACCAACAACAGCAGCACCTACAACAGCGCACCAACAACAGCACCAACAACAGCAGCACCTACAACTGCCGCACCAACAACAGCAACCCCTACAACTGCACGCAACACCAACAACAGCAGCACCCAACTGCCGCACCAACAACAGCCGCACCAACAACAGCAGCACCAACAACTGAGCACCTACAACTGCCCTACAACAGCAGCCTTCAACTGCCTCACCTTCAACTGCCGCACCTACAACAGCAACCCCTACTACAGCTGCACCAACAACAGCAGCACCAACAACTGCCACACCTACAACTGCCGCAAACAACTGCCGCACCAACAACTGGCACCTAACAACAGCAGCACCTACAACAGCCACCAACAACAGCAACAACAACAGCCGCACCACAACTGCCGCACCAACAACAGCAGCACCAACAACAGCCAGCACCTACAACTGCCGCACCAACAACTGCAGCACCTACAACTGCGGCACCTACAACAGCAGCACCTACCACAGCAGCACCAACAACAGCAGCAACAACAAAGCAGCACCAACTGCCGCACAACAACAGCAGCACCTACAACTGCACGCACCAACACAAACTGCCGCACCAACAACTGCCGCAGCCAACAACGCCAACAACTGCCGCACCAACAACTGCCGCACCAAACTGACGCACCTACAACTGCTGCACCAACAACTGCCGCACCAACAACAGCAACCTACAACAGCTGCACCAACAACAGCAGCACCTACAACTGCCGCACCAACAACTGCCGCACCAACAACTGCCGCACCTACAACTGCCTCACCTACAACTGCCGCACCTACAACAACAGCAGCACCAACAACAGCAGCACCTACAACTGCCGCACCAACAACTGCCGCACCTACAACTGCCGCACCTACAACTGCTGCACCAACAGCAGCACCTTACAACTGCCGCACCAACAACTGCAGGCACCAACAACAGCAGCACCAACAACAGCCGCACCTACCCATGCACCAACAACAGCAGCACCTACAACTGCCGCACAAACAACTGCCGCACCAACAAATACCGCACCAACAACTGCCGCACCTACAACTGACGCACCTACAACTGCTGCACCAACAACAGCAGCACCAACAACAGCCAGCACCAAAGACAGCAGCCTAAACTGCACCAACAACTGTGGCACCTACAACTGCCGCACCTTCAGCAACCCCTACTACAGCTGCACCAACAACAGCGGCACCAACAACAGCAGCACCTACAACTGCCGCACCAACAACAGCAGCACCTACAACTGCCGCACCAACAACTACCACACCTACAACTGCCGCACCTACAAACAACTGCCGCACCAACAACAGCAGCACCAACAACTGACCACAACTGACGCACCAACAACAGCAACTGCCTCACCTTCAACTGCCGCACCTACAACAGCCCCCCTACCAACAGCAGCACCAACAACAGCAGCACCAACAACTGCCACACCAACAACTGCCGCACCAACAACAGCAGCACCTACACAGCAGCACCTAACAGCCGGCACCAACAACAGCAGCAACAACAGCTGCACCTACAACTGCCACCAACAACAGCACACCTACAACAGCCGCACCAACGACACAACAGCAGCAACAACAGCCGCAACTGCTAACTGAACAACTGCCGCACCAACAACTGCAGCACCAACAACAGCAGCACCAACAACTGCCCCCTAGCACCTACAACTGCCGCACCAACAACTGACGCACCTACAACTGCAGCACCTACAACTGCCTAGCACCAACAACTGCCGCACCAACAACAGTGGCACCTACAACAGCAGCACCTACCACAGCCACTCCAACGACAGCAGCACCTACAACTGCCGCACAAACAACTGCCGCACCAACAAATACCGCACCAACAACTGCCGCACCTACAACAGCAACCCTACTACAGCTGCACCAACAACAGCAGCACCAACAACAGCAGCACCTACAACTGCCGCACCAACAACTGCCGCACCTACAACTGACGCACCTTCAACTGCCACCTACAACTGCCGCACCTAACAACAGCAGCACCAACGACAGCAGCACCTACAACTACCGCACCAACAACTGCCTCACCTACAACTGCCGCAGACCAACAACAGCAGCACCTACAACTGCCGCACCAACAACAGCAAACCCTACTATAGCTGCACCAACAACAGCGGCACCAACAACAGCAGCACCTACAACTGCCGCACCAACAACAGCCGCACCTACAACTGCCGCACCTTCAACTGCCTCACCTACAACTGCCGCACCTACAACAGCAGCACCAACGACAGCAGCACCTAACAACTGCCGCACCAACAACTGCCTCACCTACAACTGCCGCACCAACAACAGCAGCACCTACAACTGCCGCACCAACAACAGCAACCCCTACTATAGCTGCACCAACAACAGCTGCACCAACAACAGCACCAACAACAGCCACACCTACAACAGCCGCACTAACGACTGCAGCAACAACAGCCGCACATACAACTGCCGCACCAACAACTGCCGCACCAACAACAGCGGCACCTTGGAACAGCAGCACCTACCACAGCCGCACCAATGCAGCAGCAACAACAGCAGCACCTACAACTGCCGCACCAACAACAGCAGCACCTACCTCAGCATTTGACAGCAGCAACAACAGCCGCACCAACAACTACCGCACCAACAACTGCCGCACCTACAACTGACGACCTACAACTGCTGCACCTACAACTGCCGCACCTACAACTGCCGCACAACGACAGCAGCAACAAACAGCCGCACCTACAACTGACACCAACAACAGCAGCACCAACAACAGCCGCTGACTAAGACCACAACAGCAGTACCTACTAACTACTACACCAACAACAAGCACATCTGAATCTGCCGCACCAACAACAGCAACCCCTACTACAGCTGCACCAACAACAGCAGCACCAACAACAGCAGCACCTACAACTGCCGCACCAACAACAGCGGCACCTACAACAGCAGCCCCTACCACAGCCGCACTAACCACACAGCAGCAACAACAGCCGCACCTACAACTGCCGCACCAACAACAAAGCGGCACCTACAACTGCCGCACCAACAACTGCCGCACCTACAACTGATGCACCTACAACTGCTGCACCAACAACAGCAGCACCAACAACAGCAGCACCAACAACAGCCGCACCTACAACTGCCGCACCTACAACAGCAGTCCCTACTACTGCTGCACCTACAACAAGCACATCTGAAACTGCCAGCACCAACAACAGCAGCACCTACAACTAGCATAGCCCCAACAACAGCCGCACCTACAACTGCCACAACAAACTGCCGCATTCACGACACAGCAGCACCAAACACAGCAGCACCTACAACTGCTGCACCAACAACTGACGCACCTACAACTGACGCACCTTCAACTGCCTCACCTACAACTGCCGCACCTTACAACAGCAGCACCAATGACAGCAGCACCTACAACTACCGCACCAACAACTGCCCCACCTACAACTGACGCACCACAACTGCTGCACCAACAAAAGCAGCACCTACAACTGCCGCACCAACAACAGCAGCACCTACCTCAGCCGCACGTACAACGACAGCAGCAACAACAGCCGCACCTACAACTGACGCACCAACAACAGCAGCACCTACAACTGCCGCACCAACAACTGCCACACCAACAACTGCCGCACCAACAACTACCGCACCAACAACTGCCGCACCTACAACTGACGACCTACAACTGCTGCCCTACAACTGCCGCACCAACAACTGCCGCACCAACAACAGCGGCACCTACAACAGCCGGACCTACCACAGCCGCACAACGACAGCAGCAACAACAGCCGACCTAAAACTGCCGCACCAACAACAGCAGCACCTACAACTGCACCAACAACTGCAGCACCAACAGCTACCGGTTTTAACAACTGCCGCACCTACAACTGACGACCTACAACTGCTGCACCAAGAACAGCAGCACCAACAACAGCAGCACCAACAACAGCCGCACCTACTAACTGCCGAACAACAGCAGTCCCTACTACTGCTGCACCTACAACAAGAACATCTGAAACTGCCGCACCAACAACAGCAACCCCTACTACAGCTGCACCAACAACAGCTGGCACCAACAACAGCAGCACCTACAACTGCCGCACCAACAACAGCCGCACCTACAACTGCCGCACCTACGACAGCAGCACCAACGACAGCAGCACCTACAACTGCCTCACCTACAACTGCCTCACCTACAACTGCCGCACCTACAACTGCAACACCAACAACAGCATCACCTACAATGGCTGCGCCTACAACAGCCAAACCAATAACTGCTGCACCATCAACGGCAGCACCAACAACAGCAGCCTACGACAGCAGAACCTACGACAGTAGAACCTACAACAGCAGCACCAACAGCTGCACATCTCACTTTAACCCCTGAGCCCGTGTATATCCTCTCAGTAGACTTGGGAAGAGAAACTTTCTCAGATGCCCTTACTGACACCAGCAGCAATGAATTTCAGAACCTTTGAAGGACGAGTCTTAAATACAGTGAGTGCAACAAATTAAATATTAGTTTTTTTTACTCTTAAGACAAATCTCTTAAAATGTATGTCTGTCGGTTATGATCTGTATAATTAAATTTCATGAAAATTTTACTTGAAATTAATTAACTTTTTTATTCTTCAAATATTGTTTTTTTGCAGTGTTCTACGATATACAAAAAGAATTTGGACAAAAGTTTCACCAGTGCAAAGTTAAAAACTTCAGGTAAATAATTTTTCTAACATTGTTTCACTGTTTTTACTTAATATTCAGGATTTGGGCCTTGACACATGGCATTAAACATGTCATATCATTATTTAACACTTGTCTCTTTTGGTGTTATGATACAGGGCCTTACCTTCAACACAAGCGACTGGAACTGAAGCAACTATTGAGGTTGTGTTCAATAAGAGTACTTCTATTGCAGATTTCCCACAGACTAATGTTGTTGCTGAAATCTTAAATAAAGCTGTGACTAATGCCAACAATACGTTCAATGTGAGCATAACCGACTCGGTTAAAGTACTAGGTAAGTAAACAAATGTTTGGCTATCATTACGTAAACCAGTTAGATTAATGTGTTGCTCATGCTTTGTTTTTAGGCCACAACAATATGTTTTTGCTACACTTGAAATTGAAGTATAGACAGAACAATTGTAAAGACATTTTCTTGACAAAAATACTTATTTGCATATTCTTAAAATATTTGTTTTTATAGAAGGTCCAGTTCCAGGTATAACCACTCAACCTAGAAATGCTGCACCTACGACTGCAACAGCTACAACTGCTGCACCTACAACTGCAACAACTATAACTGCTGCCCCTACGACTGCAACAGCTACAACTGCTGCACCTACAACTGCAACAGCTATAACTGCCTCACTAACAACTGGCATATCTACAACTGCTACACCTACAATAGCAGCACCTATCACTGTGGCACCCCTGCCGCACCAACAACAGCCACACCTACTTGGAAGCAGCACCAACGACAGCAGCACCTAACAACTGCCGCACCAATAACCTATAACTGACGACCTTCAACTGCCTCACCTACAACCGCCGTACGACAGCAGCACCAACGACAGCAGCACCTACAACTACCGTAAACAACTGCTAGCAGACCTACAACTGCCGCACCTACAACTGCCGCACCTTTGCTGCACAACAACAGCAGTTTGCCGCCGCACCAACAACTGCCGCATGTCCAACAACAGCCGCACCTACAACAGCCGCACCTACCACAGCCGCACCAACAACAGCAGCAACAACAGGTCCTACAACTGCCGCACCAACAACAGTGTTACAACTGCCGCACAAACAACTGCCGCACCAACAAATACCGCACCAACAACTGACGACCTACAACTGACGCACCTTACAACTGCTGCACCAACAAAGCAGCACCAACAACAGCAGCACCAACAACAGCAGTCCCTACTACTTTTGCACCTACAACAAGCGCATCTGCAACTGCTGCACCTACAACAGCAGTCCCAACTACTGCATCACCTACAACAAGCACATCTGAAACTGCCGCACCAACAACAGCAACCCCTACTACAGCTGCACCAACAACAGCGGCACCAACAACAGCAGCACCTACAACTGCCGCACCAACAACTGCCGCACCAACAACTGCCACACCTACAACTGCCGCACCTACGACAGCAGCACCAACAACAGCAGCACCAACAACTGACGCACCTACAACTGACGCACCTTCAACTGCCTCACCTTCAACTGCCGCACCAACAACAGCAACCCCTACTACAGCTGCACCAACAACAGCAGCACCAACAACAGCCGCACCTACAACTGCCGCACCTACAACTGCCACACCTACAACTGCCGCACCAACAACTGCCACACCTAACTGCCTCACCAACAACAGCGACAACTACAACAGCCCTACCTACCACAGCAGCACCAACGACAACAGCACTAACAACTGCCGCACCTACAACTGCCGCACCTACAACTGCCGCACCTACAACTACCGCACCTACAACTACCGCACCAACAACAGCAACCCCTACTACAGCAGCACCAACAACAGCCGCACCTACAACAGCAGCCCCTACTACAGCTGCCACCTACAACAGCCGCACCTATCACGGCAGCACCAACGACAACGGCACCTACAAATAGCAGCCCCTACTGCTGCAGCACCTACAACTGCCGCAAACAAGTAACGCACCAACAACTGAGCACAAACAACTGCCGCACCAACAACAGCAGCACCAACAACATTTGCACCAACAACTGCCGCACCTACAACTACAACCTACTACTGCCGCACCTACAACTGCAACACCAACAACAGCATCACCTACAATGGCTGCGCCTACAACAGCTAAACCAATAACTGCTGCACCATCAACAGCACCAACAACAGCATCTACAGCAGAACCTACGACAGTAGAACCTACAACAGCAGCACCCAACAGCTGCACATCTCACTTTAACCCCCTGAGCCCGTGTATATCCTCTCAGTAGACTTGGGAAGAGAAACTTTCTCAGATGCCCTTACTGACACCAGCAGCAATGAATTTCAGAACCTTGAAGGACGAGTCTTAAATACAGTGAGTGCGTTTTTAAATTAAATATTAGTTTTTTACTCTTAAGACAAATCTCTTAAAAAATGTATGTCTGTCGGTTATGTATCTGTATAATTAAATTTCATGAAAATTTTACTTGGAAATTAATTAACTTTTTATTCTTCAAATATTGTTTCCTTTTTTCAGTGTTCTACGATATACAAAAAAAGAATTTGGACAAAAGTTTCACCAGTGCAAAGTTAAAACTTCAGGTAAAACATTTTTCTAACATTGTTTCACTGTTTTTACTTAATATTCAGGATTTGGGCCTTGACACATGGCATTAAACATGTCATATCATTATTTAACACTTGTCTCTTTTGGCGTTATGATACAGGGCCTTACCTTCAACACAAGCGACTGGAACTGAAGCAACTATTGAGGTTGTGTTCAATAAGAGTATTCCTATTGCAGATTTCCCACAGACTAATGTTGTTGCTGAAATCTTAAATAAAGCTGTGACTAATGCCAACAATACGCTCAATGTGAGCATAAATCCGACTCGGTTAAAGTACTAGGTAAGTAAACAAATGTTTGGCTATCATTACGTAAACCAGTTAGATTAATGTGTTGCTCATGCTTTGTTTTAGGCCACAACAATATGTTTTTGCTACACTTGAAATTGAAGTATAGACAGAACAATTGTAAAGACAACTTCTTGGACAAAAATACTTATTTGCATATTCTTAAAACATTTGTTTTTTATAGAAGGTCCAGTTCCAGGTATAACCACTAACCTAGAAATGCTGCACCTACGACTGCAACAGCTACAACTGCTGCACCTACAACTGCAACAACTATAACGCTGCCCCTTACGACTGCAACAGCTACAACTGCTGCACCTACAACTGCAACAGCTATAACTGCCTCACTAACAACTGGCATATCTACAACTGCTACACCTACAATAGCAGCACCTATCACTGTGGCACCTACAACTGCAGCATCTCCAATAGCTAGGTGTCTTTCAGATCTGTTTACAGCACATTTACAAATGAGTTGCTCAATCCATCATCTACAGCTTTTAAAAATCGGGCTGCAATGATAAAGGGACAGGTAAGAACACTCACTTGACAGTATACATATAAAAAAAGGTCACTTATTTAAATTTCCAAAAGGAATTGATGACAGAGGCATCAAGGGGAATATGTTTAAACAGATTAAACTGCACCTCACTCCAGCTCATTATGCTACATACAGTGAGGAAAATTAGTATTTGAACACCCTGCTATTTTGCAAGTTCCCCACTTAGAAATCATGGAGGGGTCTGAAATTGTCATCGTAGGTGCATGTCCACTGTGAGAGACAATCTGAATTTTTTTCAGAATCACAATGTATGATTTTTTTAACTATTTATTTGTATAATACAGCTGCAAATAAGTATTTGAACACCTGAGAAAATCAATGTTAATATTTGGTACAGTAGCCTTTGTTTGCAATTACAGAGGTCAAACGCTTCTTTGTAGTTTTTCACCAGGTTTGCACACACACTGCAGAAGGGATTTTGGCCCACTCCTCCACACAGTTC